>JANVCJ010069449.1:0-12849 GCA_026413505.1 Epizoanthus ramosus
ATGATTTAGTTAACAAATCTTTATTTTGCAGAAGATTATTTTAAATCCTTGTTTCCAAATTCCTAGCTTGTACGTGTGTTTTTGTTTTATTCACAGCGCCAAGGTGTCCAAGTGGCAGCGTTTCATCCTTTGGCCTGGCCAGCGGTTTAATCCACGATGACCAGGTAACATCTTCCTCATACCATGGCCGTGGTTGGGAACCGTGGCGCGGAAGACTGGGCCACACAGACGGAGCAGGTGGTTGGAGGCCGAGTGTGAGCCGCGAGGGAGAATATCTGCAAGTGGATCTGTGGAGTGCGAAAGTTGTTGTGAAGGTTCGAACGCAAGGAAGCCATAACGCAAACTACTGGACTAAGGCCTTCAAACTTCGTTACAGAGTGGATAACCAAGACTGGATGTATTATCCAAAGGTAAACCTCACCAGGTGCAACTCACTCCAGGGTTTGGTATAGTTGTGTCCCTAACCCAACGTGTTTGATATGTCTAAATTGTTATTAGTTATTATAAATTGCTACTACACATTACTCATTGTAACCCATATTTAATGTTGCTGATGGAAGATATGTAATAATAATAATAGTAACGTTCTCGGAGCATTATCTAAGCTCAATGCTCTTACAATGTTATAAAATAGAAAAAACATACAAGAATCTCCTTGATTTAACTTATCAGATATACTTATCTCCGTGATTTGAGGGGACTTTTACTATACTCGCTCTTGTCCCCTTGTGCAAAAGGTGGTTTTGAAGCCCAGTTTTGCCAGTCTTTGTACAGTATCAAGGCCTACTCCGGGACCTTAAGTCGCCGCGATTTAGCGCGACTTCAGGAAAATCAATAGGGTAAAGCAATGCGACTTTAGGCCACTTAAGGTGCAATTGTCGAAGAACATAACGCGACTTAGTGCGACTTAAGGCAACTTAAGGCGTTTTAAGGACCTGGAGTAGGAGTGCGTGTCACAAACGGGTTCAATGAGTCCCTCTTTCTTTCCAGACTGGACAACTAATGTGGAAATTTAATTTCTATCTTTGGAAGTATATGCTGTAAGACTAAGAGACAAACACTTAGTCGTCTTAGGGTTTATTCTGACATATTATTCACAAATACCAAAGAGCTATAGTTTTGAAACGGCCTTTTTGTTAGTTTTGTCGAAATTAGAGAAAGAAAGTGTGTTTATTTAATATTGTTTGAAAGTGCCCAGCTGTAATCAATATTCATAAACTAGCAGTTACCGACGGTAAGTGAAGTGCCGAGCTTTTCACCTGAAGGCTGGCTGACTATATTTACATTATCAACAAAACTTTCAAGCGGGAAGATGGTTCACTGACATTATTAAATTCTCGATCGGGGATCGGTCGATCTGCAACCGGTATCTATCGATACTCATACTGACTCCGAACTCCACAGCTGAACTGGACGAAATTGCTAATCGCTCGTATAAGACAGGTCGCTAAAACGTTATCACTCTGATGAATACTTCCACAAGCGAATAATCTTTCATTCAGTTTCGCAGCTAGTCAAAGAAAGCCATAAACCTGTATTCACACAATGCAAAATTGTTGAGCTGGATTGACATGAGATTGGTAACCACGCGCATAATTCAGATGGGCTGGGGAGAATCATACTGAAATCCGGCCGGCCGGCCTATCGATCTTGTCTAGAATATGATTTGCCTCGCTAACACTCGGCAAATTATATTAGTTACTGCCACTTCCTTGCACACAGCCAGTAGTAAGACATACAATATATAATTATATATATTAATAATAATATATATATAATAATAATAATAATAACAATAATAATGATACGTTTAACCTGACTTACCATTAGGCCCAGAGGCAGAAGGGGAGTCTGGAATGTTAAAGATCAAACAATTGTTTTGATTAGTGCCAATAATTGCAAATTATTACAATTAATAGTAAAAAAGGAAAATACAACAGAATATGTAGGTACAAGCTAACTGCAGTAGCCAGAGACTAGACAAAGACAGCTAGCTAATTTATGTTTTGAACTTGCAAGAGGAAAAGGTCAAAAGGAATTCAATAACAAAATAGAAAGTGCACATAGAAATTAAATCTACATAAGTCAAAATCAAAAGTAATAAAATACATGTCATAATATAGCCCTACGGCTAACACAGTCAAATAAAATAATATTTAAAGTGCATGTCTTCTAGATGCCTTAGGGCTTCTCTAGAAGTACTGATCAATTAGTGAGTTTCAAGTTGATTGGAATATCTAAATAATTGATAGAGTTTGCACGAGGCAAAGAAATCACATAATTGTTTTATGTTCACTGAAAGCAGGAAACTAGAGTGACACTCACTTGTCATGTTGACAACGCAGCGTTTAACATAATTCCCTCCCTTCTGTTTTCTACATTTGGATTGTACATTTTGCTTGTGTCGTTCTTCAGGTTTCTTGTCTGATGCAAAAACCTAAATAAAATCAAAGGGCAGTCAATGTGTTTCAGGGAGGGGGTAAATCTAAATATATCGACTCAGGTAAAAAAAAATTGTGACCCTGCAAACTAAATGACCCCTCACCCAAAACATACATTTTGTTTCTCATCTAGCTAATTATTATTAATCTATAGATAGAAAAGAGAATTCTAAAATATTAAATACAAAACTCTCTACAATAATGTATCTGACAAATTACTGCTGGATCCTGCTTGTGTTTCACTGCAACTACTGGTGCCGATTGTAACGATAAAGGTGTGTCAAAGAGCTATAATGGTTCTTAATGCATGGACTTTTCAGAGCACTACTATCCTTCATCAACCTATAGCAGTTCTTCCTAAATTTGTGTACAAAAGATTGGTGGTAACAACCATGAATCATCTCAAATTATTATTCTTGCACCCTCCTGTCACTAGCGAAAGCTAAATTAGGAGGTAATCAAATTGAGAACTAGAATTGTTACAGGGACTGCTAAATACCACAGTTAAATGAATACCAAACAGAAGACCCCCTGAAGGGGATAATTCTTAAATTATAAGTATTAGAAAGATTTGAAAGTAATATAATTGTACAAAAATAACCTAAATAACCTCCTCCCTCCAACTTCCAGAACAACATCACAAAATTCGGCTTCCTTGTTATGCCTAAATTTGTTTAACATATCCATTGCGATGTTTCCTTCACTAATAAACTTAAAAGAACCATCTTCATATCTTTTATACTCAAAGAGCTTAACATCAGCGTTTGTTTCTCTTTCAAACGCGGCAAAGCACCTCTCGGCCGCCATCTTGATTCCAATCAAATTTAAAAACTTGGCAGATTCTCGTTACCAGGCTCTCTGGGCCACCATAGTCTGCATTAGTTCCAGGCCTCCCACGTTTTTTGAACGCTGGTGAAGAAAGCTACAAGTACAAAGTAAATTCACGTTCTTAGCTTTCAAATATAAATGAATATATGGCTTCAGCAAACGGTCCAGCGATATTAGAAGAAAGAGTTAAAACAGCCAATACAGAAAGCCCTGACCTGGCGCTACAGAAATGTGTTTCCATTCTCCAAGCGGCAAAGACAGACAACGAACGTTTCGCAGCGCTTCTTCTGGTTACTCAGTTAGTCCAGTCGAACAGCATCGATTCATCAGGAAGGAGACGGTTGTTTGATGCAGTCGGTTTCACGTTCATTAATCGCCTTCTGAGTACAAAGGCTGTACCTAGTGATTGCCCAGTGACGGTGTTCAAATCTCTGGCAGTGACAATCTTGGCTTGTTTTGCGACAGATGAAGAGCTGATTTTTCATCCACAAATGACTGCAAAGATCTCGTTTTTCTTGGACATCATTTCCAGTTCAGATGATAGTAGTTCCACTGACAGTATAGAATATGCGTGTCAGATTCTTTCGACCTTTGCATCATCTGAAGTTGGCTGCGAGCATCTACTTCGAAGAAAATCAGTGAATGTTTTGTGTGAGATCTTGGAGAGAACCAGTGCGAATGCTAGTCAGTCTAAGCCGGTATTTGGAATCCTAAAGAAGATTTTGTATTTCTGCCCCAAAGAAGCTTGGGAGCAGCATGGGGTGATTCTAATAAAATTACTGGTAAGTTTCTCAGAAAATTTCAAGAAAAAGCAGGACTTCTCCAAGTTTGAGCTTTGCGAGAACATTAACACTTTGATTTCTACTGTCGATAAGAGTTTGTTCACCAGATCTTTGGAGGCTGCTCAAATGGGAAATTACTGGCAAAGCAATATTAAAGTGGGACTTGGGGAAATTTTGCAGTCCAAGGTGACACCAGAACAACGCAACCCAGCACTTTCCTTAACATCGATGTTCTCACAGCTGATTGGTATGGAGTGGATGCTCGGCCCATATGCAGATGGCTCAGTTCTTGCCTCGCAAGATGCAGATAGTTTCTTCATACTGGCTCTTAGCTGTGCCAGCATTGAAGTAAGAATGGTTATTGATCACACTCAGCAAGAAGAAATAACACAACAATTGCCACTAATGTCAGTCTGTTACAGCATTCTTGAGAATGCAATCAATTTTATGTCCGGTTGCATAGCAACTGAAACAGTCACAGCTCCCTTACAAAATACCTTGTCGAAAGGATACAGCATAGTTGCAGAAGCCCTAGAGTGTGTTACCAGGCATCTTGTCAAAGTATCTCTTAATGTGGAGCCATCGGACATGAATGAAAGTGAGCAGAACTTTCTTTATGCATCTGTGAGGTTGCTGTGTTCTTGGATGGCAGAGGAGACAATGGCCCTTCAACAAGAGATTCTTCAACTGCTCCCCTTCTTGCTGAAATTAGCGAGAGAATCATTCCAGCCCAAATCAAAATCAGGTACTACATGTATGTAATAATTCTAGGTAGTTAAGTTCAAAACACATGCCCCAGATAATATGTACTGATGGTTTCCTTTGCACATTTTATAATCGTCATAAATCTTTGCTGTCAGGGCCAAGTGATAGTTGTATAGGGAAAATAAAATAAAATATGTGCAAACCTAGTGTGGATGGTGGACAGTGATCTAAACCCTGAATTCCCATGGCCTAATATGAAGCAGACAGTACAATGTATTGCAAATAGAATTTGTTTTTTATTAGCAGATATTTAAGGAAAAAACTTTTGAGTAGTGAGTTTTTGTTGGAGTGGGGACCACCAAATCTAGAAGATTTTTGCTGTGTTACTTTAGACTCTGGTTGACAATTCAAGTTGATGTGTTATAATTTTGCTGTGAGTGTGGAAAAGTTGGAGCTGTTGTTTTGGGCTCTAGCCCTTCATCAGAGCAAAAAGGAAGGGCAAGCACTCAAAATGTGAGCTCAAACCTCCTGCTCTCTTGCAATTAACTTAACACATTAACTTTGACAGTAAATTTGATTAACCCATCATCATGTAATGTATTTAAAGGATGTTTCAAATAAAAGTGAACATGACAGTATACATGTACTGAATAATTCTGTACATATTGTCATAATTTATAGTACTCAGGTCAATAGCTCATACTTTATTTGTTGAATTTGTTGCAGAGAAAGAAACCAGTGGAACTCTAAAGAAAGTGAAGTTTGACCTGCCGCCAGGCAATGTTGTACAAGACATGTCTGACTTGAGTCTGACCAAAGGAAAAACAAGCCCAGACAGATCAGACCAGCCGAGAGTAATCACATTTCTTCTCCCAGCTCTGTGCCATCTCTCAGCAGATGAAAAGCCTCGCAAAATCCTTATTGATAATGGAGCTCATGTCTTGCTTGGTGAATACTTTGCTTTTGTGTATGAGAAGTGGATTGAGAACAAGACGGACAGACTGTCAGAAAGCACTCTGACTCTATTAATGGGGATATTTCTGAATTTCACTGTGACAGAACCAGGGCTTGTTGGCAGCAGTAAAGTGTTTGTTGATCTCTGCAAACAGATTGTGTGTTCTTTGCCAGATATGACTGACAAACATCAGCATGTCGTCTTATTGGCCAATATGGTGGTACTAGGGTTGATGTTGGTTCACTGTCAGTACAGTGCACAGGCAACAGACCAGAAGCCACTTTTCGTTTTTTTTGAGGTAGCAATCACATTCCTTAGAGCTGCAACAAAACTTGCCAACACACCAGAGCTTGCTGAGTTAGAATCTGCATGTGCTAAAGAATGGAGTGAAATAATGGAACTTTGGTTTCTGGGAATGGAAGTGACAGTGTCGTGTGTCAAGGAAATCAAGTGGCTGAAAGACATCCTGACGGGAAGTGGCTGGCTGGCGGAAATCAAGGATGGTTTGAATGATGCCACTGGAAGAGGAAAGAACTTAACTTCAGAAGCTGTTGAAGTTTTGACAAAACTAGTAAATGAAACTGGAGAGGAAAAAGCTTAAATGTGGTAGGTGAGGGTTGGTAAGCAAGTATTCTCGCTGATCACGATTCACAGAAACTTAAAATTACAAACCATGGTTCACAGGAATTAGCATACATGTTTGGTTGCCTGTTGAGGCCAAGATATCAAAGGACTCAAGTTGTTGAAACTAATTTTGACTTCTCCTTGGAAGGAAGAGTATTACCCTTCATCACACTTCTTTGATCTGCCACACACCATTGCAAGGCAGTTATATTTCAACTATGGTAGGCTTACCGGTTTCCTGGAAACCCAGGATCGGGGACCAGGGATCGAGGATTAAAAAATATCAAGAAACTGTAAAACCGTAACAGAACCGCTTCTGAACTTGTTAAATTTAAAACTAAATACCTAAAATATGGTTTAGTACTTCCCCTAGGCCTAAATGCACTGGAAAGTTGATTTACGAGGCCATTTTCTCTTCTTCTTTTGCCGTTCTCTCCTCACTAGGCGATTTTCTTGCCATAAAACAAATACAAATACCTGGATGTAACACTAAGTAATGGTATTGAATTTGCAGCCTTTACTTTTCACCGGCACTTATTTTTTTATTTAGTTTTGAAAAAGTCATTAAGGACAATAAGTAAAACAAAGGAAAGAAAAATTGTTCAACTCAGCTGTGTTGGGGAAAAGAAAAAAAAACGAAAAGTGCAGCGCATGGGCTCGAACTTGGTCCGTCTGCATTACATGTCGCGAATCTTACCACTACGCCACACCAACAAATTGTGTTCATCTTATTGTTTTTAATTAAATATAGCTTAAATGGTGTAACGTGGCCAAATTGGCCTTTTTCATGGAAAGAAGACCCAACTTTCCATCACATTTAGGCCTAGGGGAAGTACTAAACCATATTTTAGGTATTTAGTTTTAAATTTAACAAGTTCAGAAGCGGTTCCGTTACAGTTTTAGGATTTTTGATATATATATATATATATTTTCGATATTTTTCGATCTCCGATCCTGGGATTCCAGGAAACCTAGGCTTACCTAGTTTTGAAAGAAACTAGGGGTTCTACGTCGGCGAGTAGGGCAAATCAAGATTGATTATATCAAAATAATAGAAGTTGATGTTTTATGCTTGTCGCCATGTGGGTAATAGGTTTTAGCTGACGTTTCGAGCACTAACCCTTCGTCAGAGCAAAAGTCACTTTTGCTTTGACGAAAAGCTAGCACTCTAAACGTCAGCTTAAACCTATTACCCACATGGCGACAAGCATAAAACATCAACTTCTAGTTGATTTAATCATCTCAGTTATATTTCAAGTTAATCCCAAAACATGAACATAATTAACATTATAATTATTAAAATTATCCTAGTACATGTGTAACAAACCATTGACCAGAAATATGGCAGAGAAATCCCAAAGTTAAAGCCACTTTTTTCATCAACTTAATACTTTAAATTATCTGGCAATGGTACACCAAAGTTGTAAGCATTTTACTTTGCATTACTGTTGTACAAAACTTTGAGGAATTATTGTAAAGCCACTTGGATATGTTTTTAGGAAAATGTTCGTTTTTCTGCTGATCAAATTATTACCAGCCCTCTCCAAGGTACTGGACCTTATATTTTGGTTTTGCATTAATAATTATTTTTGTATTTGATTTTTTGTTAAACTTTAGATCGAACACAGTGTGTATCCAAAATTCTGAGCTCTTAAAAATACTGATCAATGTCCTTATTACAAGAAACCAGAAACTTTTTACCCACTCTATTTTGAGCAGAGGGCTTCTCTCTTTGTTCTGTTCTCTAGTCTAGAGAACATGAGCACTGGATGCATCCTGACCAATTCTTGCAGGAAAAGGGAGATCAAGCTTAAAAAATTATAACAGACTAGAGAAAAAATGAAAGAAAATTACAAGCAAAACATACTTCAAGCTTCTTTTATTTTAAAATCTTGGCCAAACTGGTATATGTTACAGGAATGATTATCACAATATAAATTAACATAATAATTATATTAATAATTTTAAAATATGTTACACAACTGTAATAAGGTAATCTTAGTTTGAACATAACTGAAACTGTTCAAGAGTAGAGGTATCGCTTGTCCAAACTTTCTAAAAGTTTGTATAATACTGTAAGTTTATATTGCAATGGTTATTGCAGATCAAATGCAAGTAATGTCTTTCTTTTGTGGCAGCATTTGTATCACCCAATACTGAAGGTACATGTAATGATGTCTCCAAAATGCCAATAACACCTAAAAATTTCCAGATCTTCTAGGATTGGTTGCATTTCAAAACGAAACTGTAAGTTGAAATGCTTTTTGTGTAATTTATATCATTTTCTAAAATACTAGGTGAGCCTAACCACCATACATATTTCCAGTCTGGACTTTGATTCCAGACTTATTAGTGTATTTTATATTGAAATATTGTTTGTTATCCATTCTTGTTCAAAGAGTGGCAGATACATGTTTTGAAAATTGCCACTGTGGCTGAATAAAAAAAAGTGTGGTTCCATTGTCGACCCTAGAAACATTATACAACAGAATCTTCAAACTGTACAAGTCTTAAATGATGTTAGTTTCAAAGAATGCCCATTTTAATTGCATTATTTATTTCTAGGACAAGGTAAAATAATAACTTGATTATAATTTTTATCATGCAAACTCGTAAAATTGAGGGTCCCCTATACACCTTGCAAAATAGGATCTACCAATGATGTAAAAATATTTTGCCTTTTCACACATCACAAAGAACACTAAAAATCATATTTTCACATTCATGTAAAAATCGCAAAACTTGGAGCAATCACGTATCATGTGTCAATAACATGCAAATCATGTTGCGGTAATTAATATAATTTCTGCACATGGTTCATGGTCACATTCATTCACAATCAAGGTAAAATGTGAAATCACATATCACGTAAAAAGGAAATCCTCAATCATACATCACAGTAAACGAAATAGCCCCAAAGCATAGGGGACCCTCAATTGATGCACAGCCATTTCCTAGGGGGGTACTCTCCTACATCGGCTATGTGCTTGAACCAAATGGGGTATGAATTTTAGGGTTTTATGCTAGAATGGGGTATCATTTCATGCAAAAATTTGATCCATTTCTAAAACAAGGTAGCAATTTTTGGAAATTGAGTACTTTTAGGCCCTGGAAAATTGAATTTTTTCAGAATGGGGTATCAAAATGGTATCAAAATTGAGGTAATTTACTCTAGAACGGGGTCAGAATTTCTTCGTTCGGCAGCACATCCCTACGCAAACTTGGAGTGAGTACCCCCCGGGAGCCATTTCATGGATTTGTTTGAGTTGTACACTCAATCTGACTGGAGTGGAAAAACAAAATTCTTGAAAATACATAGAGCACACTCCAACAAAACTGTGAATTGGTTTGACTCACGAGTACAGAGATGTCTAAATGCAAACTGATGATAATAATATTTTATTAGCCTGTCATAATTATAATAAAAATATACAAAATACAATGCCAGTACATGGTACATGGGATTGCATAAAACTGCAAATAAAATTATCTTAAATAGTGTAACATTGATACACTAACTTGCTTGGCTTCAACTTCATTTTCTAAGTAATTGATTTACTATTAATTATATTTGACTTAATAAGTAACTATATAATTTACTTAGGCTAAAATCACAAGTTCAAGATAAGTTAAATTAAATCAATAGATCTATGTTATTATTTAAAGCTTCAACAACATGAAGTCAAGCAGTTAAAAGCTCGTCGTATTTCTTCTTTGTACAAGACATTATCACACTCATTCCCAGAATAAAACAAAAGAGTCCAGCAGCTGTCACTCCAACAAATCTCATCTAGATAATTATAATAATGTGGTTGTATTTGAAAATCAAAGCTATGCTGGTTACATTTTCAGAACTTCTAATATGTCTTGAGGAAATCTTTGAATTCTTGATTCAGCCTGAAACACCAGAAAAAAACAAGAAATTAATATGTTAGTACTGCACAAACATAATAGATGTTGACCAAGTCCTTAAATTTGTCTAGAAGTCTTTAATGCATGTAGTATAAAAATGGTCATTAAAACCTTAGTTCAATGTGGGAAACTGATTTCAGTATGTCAAAACACAGATTATTTTCATAAATTATTTAAAGTTTGCAGTATAATATACCTAGTTGATGAAAGACCAGCTTTCTTGCATCTTAAAGATCAATCCCCAGCGACTTGTAATATGCTCTGTAAATAAACAAATTATTGTACAACATCAACACATGACAACATTCATTGATATAAATGTCATTAGACTGCAAAACAGCCCCTTTCTTTGCCATAAAGTCTGAACATTGGCTTTTTCCTCTCCCTAATCTACCACAGGGGGCAGGAGGTCCAAACTTTGTTGATCCCCCCCAGTAAAAAGAAATTTATATAGCTATTTCACTGAAAGTGAACTTGTTTTAGTATTTTCTCCCACTTTTACGTCCTCAATAATCATGGATTTTTTTCCCATTTCCCCCTGTTGCTCCTGAGTTTCTGTCTCCTGTTTTCCCTAAACAATACCGGTAAATTATCAACATTTTTGTCATCATCAACAATAAACTGTCATCATTGCTTGTAATGATTGACCCTGCTTAAATAGATACCGTAAAATCCAGATATTAAGAATGTCCCCGACAATAAAAATCTAAAAATTCTGTAGGCAGAAATTTAGATGCAAAAGTACCTTCAAAAATAGCCCCAAACCAATATCTCATAAAGAAACTCTGAACAAGAATATTAGAGCCCTGAATATAAAGATATGTGGTTTGGATTTCATATCCAAAGGCACTTGGTTACAACTTACGCTCTATCTGCCTCACGGATTGCATCACTCAAGGCTCTTCTTTCTTCCCTCAAAGAGTCCCTAGCATAAAGGCAAATGGTATCTTACAGTTAGTGCATTTCAGATTTCTACTAAAATTTGTAAATACTGTAAGTTGTTAATAATAACTAGTAAGACTAGATGTCTGCCCATCTTATCTACACTGTATTACATCTTTGGGAAACTTGAATGGTATTAAAATGTCTCTGGGGGGTTAGATTCCCCTTTCTAGTACCCCTTTGAAAATTTCACAGATCCATTGCCTATTTAACAGTACAGCCAGTCCTGTACACTTACAGTAGCTTTGAAATAGCCTCTCATCAAGTAACCTACCTCAGTACATCCAAAGAGTCGACACTTTCAATGTCAGAATCACCATCGGACCGTGACTGCAATTTGGAGTTAAAACATGTTATATTGCATTTAGAGCTCTCCAGACGAATATTAATCACTGGATGGTCTAAGTACAGGTACACATGCTTTCTAAGAACACTATCTGGTAAACAGAGAGCAGGGCCAAACACATCCCCAGGGTACTCACAAGGACCCACCCTTTCTCCAAACAGATCTGTCAGTGCACATACCGTATATATATAATATATAATTATATATTAAGTACCCCTCGAACGCCTATTTTAGCCCACATATTTTCATTTGAGGGACCCAGCAATAATTTGAGTACATGTTATGTATATATACATGTAATGAAATGATAACAAGAGACAATACAGACAGTGTACATAAATTATTATTTCTTTCTTTCTAGATTTTTCTAGAGTTATTCAGTAACAACAATTTTTAAAGGTTGAGTTTTAAATTAACTCCAAAGGAAATATGGACAGAAGGCAGAGCACTACTCAATTCCAAAATATCAAGAGTTAAATAAATTCTTAGCTCTTCAGTTTAGGAAACAAGTAACACCAACCATTTAATATATATACTTGCAATTCTCCAAGTCACTAAAATACCAAATTCAATGATGGTCATCAACTGATGTTATGAATTCATATCAACTGGTTGAAAATTTTGAACATTATTGGCTTCACCAATTATACACAAAAAACCGGCTTTACCATACTGAGGTCCTTCTTATCCAAGATTTTCTCTACCCGTGACTGGATACGATCAGAAGCACTAAGAGCTGCCTTGAGGTTAGGGGAGTAGCGGGTCTTGAAACGTAACAGTGGATCACTGTAGTTCCTGGAGCTGGAGCTGCCAGTCACGTCAAGGTCGTCCAGTGCATATCGCAGGCTCCTCGACGGACTGGACGGACGGTAAGACAGGCTCAATGATGTGGGCTCTGTGGAGGACCGGATGTGCTTCCTGCTTCTGGACGGCGATGTAGGGAAATCTACAGAGTATTTCCATGCTGGAAATATGGAAGGAAATTGTATTATTTAATTATTATTATTATTATTATTATTATTCATAAACACACCAATTATATCAATTGCTTTGGGGAGTAGCATAACCTGACCCCAGATGCTAAATTTTCTCTTCACAGCAAGAAAGAATCCTCTCTTTAAAACTGCCAGTGAAAATTAGTGCCGGAGGTTGAGCTAATGTAACACTGCCTCAGCAACGCTGACCCAAAAAGTAACATATATCTCTTGAACAGATTTGCAAAGAACTCCCTCACACAGGTTTACCAGTAGTGGGGGGGGGGGGGGGGGGGGGGGGGGGGGGGGGGGGGGGGGGGGGGGGGGGGGGGGGGGGGGG
>JANVCJ010069460.1:0-12841 GCA_026413505.1 Epizoanthus ramosus
CCCCCCCCCCCCCCCCCACAGAAAAAATTCATTTCTGAGTAGGTGCAAACACTTAATGGTGATGTTTGTGAGTTAAAAGGACCATACATGCCTTGAAATGGAAATTTCGTTGAATTTAGATCATTTCTTGTTGTATTTAGGGGGATACACATGATATATGGTTGATGAATGTCACCCCCGCTGGCCCTGACGACTGCATCTCCCGCGAACGACAGGCGCTGCTCACATTGACCTGTATTTTGGCGCATTTGCCTCCCGGCATCCATTCTACGCTAGGAGATGTGTTTTGACGTTTGACAGCACCAAGCTTTCGTGAAGCTTCAACTAAACAAAAATGGCGGACCAGCGGGAAACAGCAGAAAGTTGCCTTACATTTCCCGTTCGCCGTATACGCGATGCTTTTAAAATTTTCTAATATCTGTGATTCATGATTCATGACCTTGCTGTTACGAAAAGTATGCTTACGTAGCAATAGGTACTTGTTACTATATTACGTAGCACATTACGTAGCAATACGTACTTGTTACTGTATTACGTAGCACATTACGTAGCAATACGTACTTGTTACTATATTACGTACCCATACGTACCTGTTGGAGGCGGTGGCGTTCCTGGTGGGGGAGCTGTGTTAGGTCCTTCGCCGCCACCTCCACCTGCTGTAAATTAGGAGGAGAGGGAAGAAGAACAAAGTAATGAGACAAGAAGGGAGTAAGAATCAAAAGAAAATTTCGATATTGTGTCCGCTAGGGAAACTGGGTGGTGTACTCAATATTCCACCTCTTATAATGAAGAAAGGAGCTTCGTGAATCTCTTCCCTCTATGCAGCGACACCAAATATGTATCAACAGACAAATGTCAAAGGAAGAACAAAAGGGAAAAAGAAAGATACAAAGAAACATATATATAACAGTACAGTACTCTCTCGGCTACAGTAAGCACCCTTGTTAATTGGTAAACTATATGTACTAGCTAGGATGTCCGGCATCCCATTTCCTGTCTATCTTTAAAATAGCGGGTTGCTATAAGGTACATTACTACTTACCGCTAATCTTGGAGTTAATCCAGTCCATGTAGCTGTTCACACGTGTAAACACGGTGTAGTAGGTTGTGGGGCATTGGGCGTTGTAACCAAAACTGACAGCTCCGTGAAGAACCCAGCGGCCATTTTCTTCGCACACGAAAGGACCCCCACTGTCGCCTCGGCACCCCCCTGACGCACCAGCCCGTGCCTCGCCAGCACACAGGTGGGCTTTTTCTCTAGTGCCGTACTGTTTCCAGCAGTCCTTGTGGGATGCGACTGGAAGCATGGCCTGTTGAAGGATGTCCGGCATCCCATTTTCTGTGAGTCCCCATCCTACAAGTATTAAAAAGAACCCAGTCGAGTTTAGTCATGCGATGAACATGGCTATGTGCATCTGATGCAGGGAGGAGGGGAACGCAGCTACCTGTGCATTATCGTAAATCGAGTTCGAACCATGTCTTTTGTAACTGCAAAGCGGTATATCTCAGTCAGCGGCATTATGCACTACCACGGAAATCTAAAGGCTTTCCAGGTTTTTAATAGTGTCCACTGCAAGATATCTAGCTGTATGTGTAGTGCGATCAGAGCAATATCATATTTGTTCCATTTAGTAGCCGTTTAATATTTTATTTGGCGCGGATGCCAAAAATCAACATCGGATACACGAACGGCATTGTCTTGAAAGAAAGCTTCTGTTCCACTATGTTATCGAACCTATTTTCGAATGAAATATTGTTGAGGACCAATCAGTGAGCTGCAAGTTACTTGGAACGTCTGTGATTGGTCGAGTTCGAGTGGGGCGGTGGAACCAGACATAGGAAGGGACGTTACAAATAGATATCGGTCTGTCTCTGCAATATATTGTGAGATATTCACATGGTTTGGTATTGAGAAGCAGCTAGAAGCCATTTTCATTCCCACGGAAGAGTGCCCACTTTTTGTAGTGCCCTATTATGGTATCCCGCGGTGTTTGTGTGGCGAGCAAACGCAAGTACCGCTGGGTAACAGTACTGCGTGCTAACTTAACAAGAGCTTTAGCCAATGCTAGAGACACGTGACACGAACCTGTAATGTAGCACTTGGCACCGACCTTCGCATCACCGCTGGGCAGACAGACCGTGGTAATCTTGGAACTAAGAGAGACTGGACGCTGCAGTTGAATGAGGGCGATGTCGTGCGTGAGACGGTGGTAGCGAGGATGCATAATCACTTGTTTCACTTCCAGCGACTGTTCAATAGACGTGGTCGACAGTCTCCGATGCGCCCCTAAGAAGATTAATTTAGAGTTTCAGCATAGTTCTGAAGCATGTACCTACAAGTCCTAAGCGTACCTTTCAAAATATGCATAGAAATTACCTGGCAATTACTATCCTCACTTTGAGTGACCACCATGTAGCGTTGAAAGAATTGAAGGTACTAAAAACTATGGCGGCTGTACATTTAACCACAATACCTTACGAACCTAACACAACGAATGGGCACATAGAAAGCCATATATTTTTGCGAAATTCATCCCTGTACTAAAATCATTGTGAATATTAGGTTTGACCTTTTTGTTCTAGGAATGGGGTAAAAGAGAAAAAGAAAAGGAGGAGTGACATTTTGGAGCATTTTTCCTTTTTCCACCCTTTCCTCTTCTTTCTCTTCTTTGCCTATTTTTCAGACAAATGAGCCTTCTAAAATGTTAGAAGGTGTCTTATTGGACAGTCTGTCAGTGACTAATGGTCTCATGCTCTTACCGACTACAACTGTGTATCTTCTGGCAGATGGATCTCTCTCGACACAGTGGGCAGCAGTAAGTACCCAGTCCGGCCTGATGAGCGAGCCACCACAGATATGCCTTCCTTTAACACGCAGGGAGATTTGCCACGGCCACGAATGGGGCGCTGCGTTCTTGCCATTGATAACACGCATGCCCGGTGGCCGCTGACCGCAACCTAACACAAATGTAAATAATGCATCAGTCCATAATTTCTCGCGTGCCTAATCTAGAGTTATTAATATGCCGCATTTGTCACTCACTCCATCAGGCGTGGGACTCGGCCCATCAGGAGAACGAGAAAAGAAGAAAAGCCGTACGTATGTATAGTGACTTTTTTTTTTTATAAATCTACGAAATTTACTGATTGCGAAAAAATCATAATACTAACTTGAAATCTGTCATATGGCACGTACATTTACAATTAGAATGTTGAAATAAACATTGGTCTCCTTTTGAAAGCCAGAATTTGGTTTAAATTTATTTCATATATTTAGTTTCAATATTATGTATTAATTGTAGCTTAAGTTTTAGGATTTTAGGGACTAGGTTTCTGTTTTAGTAACTTTTGTTTTTAGGAATTAGAAATTTATTATGATTGTAAAGCCGCTCTTCTAAGGCTACTCAGTCGCTAGAATTGTAAAGCGCTATTGGGCATATTTTTGGAAATAGCGCTATATAAATGAATATGTATTATTATAATTATTAATAATCTTTCAGTTTCCCTGACCTGCTTCTCTAAAATAGCTTTTTAAAACCAATACATCTTTTGACAGAACATGTGTACTGAGTAGCATGTCTGGAATTTCTCCTCTTTGCAGCTTTAGGTTTACAAGTCTGGGAGTTATTTGGGCGCGAATTATGATGGATCAGAAAAGCAGACTGATTTGTATCTTAAAGGAGAACATAACATGTTGAAGAAAATATGTATACATACTAAAAGTATCAACTGCAAATTAGAAAAAACAAGTCTTTTTGCAAATAATTGGCGAAAAACAACATTTAAGGAAGCATACAAACATTCTTGCCTCCACACGATCAGCATTTATTTCTTGAACTCGATCCGCCCTAGTTTATCACAAAGATTTCTAGAGATATATTATTATAAGTTTATAACTGAAACCATTTTGCGTTGCTCAACTAGTTGTTTGGAAAAGCAAACCGCATCTATCAAGTGATAACTTTTGTTTTAAAAACTAGACCAGTCGCCTTCTGTGTGACCTTTGCAAAATAGAACAATTTGAGAAACATCTTCCTTATCAGTTATCCAGCAACACTGCGTAGCAGTTGTTTTAGTTCATTAGTTTAACTTTAAGGTCCCATTTGTTTCTCCAAAGAATCCTAAATCTCGCGAAAAATCCAACTAAAATGCCTGAACACACATACTATATTTTAGCATATAGCCGTGAACAGCTTTTCAAGCTGTGGTCCATTAAAAAAATAAAAATAACTTACCGTCTGAGAGCCCGACCAGGGCAACAACCACGATAATGTACAGAAGCATCGCTCAGGATAGAGTTGAGTTGCTGAAAAGAGAAATTTCTCGACGTTCTCTATGTGGCAGTGTTATATATCCGTTTATTTCCAAGATACAGCTGCTCTGGTTCATTTCAGCTGTTGTCCAAATGTGACAGAAGCAAAACAGAACATACAGACTGTCAGTGAAAGTAAACCTTACAGTTATATTACTCTTAAACATTCTGATTGCATTTATATAGGAGAAGATCTAGTCTGTCAGATTTATTTAACAAATATGCAATGAATAATGTTCCAATTTCGTGTTAGTTGATACAGGTGGATACTTGAAACTTAGGGTGCCCCCACAGTAAGTTCATATAATCAGTAAAGTATCTTTATGTAAACCTTTATATAGAATAGACTGAAAGGCGAAGAGCACTTAGGACCCTTTCCATCTCGCCCAATTACACGACGAACATTAGGCACTGAGAACAAAAAGCAACAATACAATGGCCAGTGGGGAACAAATAGTATTACCCTAAAATTAAAATTTTCAAATTTCTGTTCATATTTGTATTTATACTGCGAAGATATAATAATACGCTTTGAACATTTTCGGACACATATCGTGGATTCCTAACTCTTCAGTAAATATTATTTCCCGTATAGGCAGAACACAAGAAACGTTTTAGGTTTTGGAGTGTTCTCCTACATCATTCGCGTTTATATTATTGTTCAATTCGCGTTTATATTATTGTCAAGACACACAAGTTCAGAGAAACATTTGTTCGAAAAATAATCGAGTGCAGTATAACAATGCAAAAAAGGTGATATCAAACGCTGATTGGCTAGCCGAGAAAGATGAGCCAATCAGGTGACAGCTAATGCGACCTAGGAACGAGTTGGAAAGCAACGTACCTCCATTTTGTTTTTGTGGTGTCATGTTGAACGAAAATTTAGAAGCATATTTGCTTGAACAACTTGCTGTAAGTTGAAGCAAAACACATAGTCCAACAGCGAGTGGCTGAAAGCACTTAATTCATGAAGCAGAATATCTAGATATGTACTTGATCGAGGGAAACGACTAGGACTGAAGCTCAAGGCGAAATCAATCGCAAAGGAATCAAAGCTAAGCGGTAAAAATCTCAGAATTTTTTTGTTTTTGTAGGATTAAGTAATCGTATGATCCCTCGTGCACTTTTGGAATAAATGAACACTCGTAAGGTCACAGTTGCACTTGCATACACTCGTGCAATTTAGCTAGACTTGAAAAATTAACTTGTGGTCATTAATATAGTTTAGCACACTGATTATGCGGATGGTTTAGTCAGTGATGATTCATTATACGTCATGACCATATATGGTTGCCATGATAGTAGTGCTGAGCAAGAGCGGGCTAATACACGAAGGACTGGATCTATTTAAATTTTGCATTAGAAAAATGGTGTATTGAAGATGGAGGGGAATGGGGTGGAATTGGCGAAAACAAGAACGAGTTAACTAATGGGTGTGACGTGGTGCCCGTTACAACAAAATGAGTCAAGCTTCAAAGAGCTAAATGTAATTTAATTGTGTGACTTTACATTACACTGTTAGAACCATTGCAGCATCTTTTCATGCCTATAAACCAAATACTAAAACAAAATATATAGCCGCCATGATTTATCTTTGCCAACAAGTTAAAATATGGAGATATCAGGTACTGAACTAAGCTAAAAAGCATTTTTAAGAAACATTTTCGATCTAATCGATCATCACATCTTGATCGATAGATTATCGATTAGATCGAAAACGTTTATATACCTTTTAGCGTAGATTTATCTTATATTTTCATCAAGAAATAACAGCTTCACACTTTTTTGTGTTATACTATACCGGTACTCGGACTATTGCGAGTGGTGTTTGTTGATTTAATTTAAGCGTTTAATTCCTTTCTATTCTTGCATTTCAAATCTCGATGTGCACAGTCACAGAGTCCAGGAACTAGCAGTTTCTCTGTAGGTTTTTGTACAGCACATCATAAGCTTCCCTATCTTTCCAATTGATGGCGTCATCAATGTGAACGGGATCCTTCGTTGAAAAATCCCCTCCCCAGCGGAGTTCGGAGTCTGCCCTGATATTTTGGATAAAGCAAGAGACGCCGCTGGTCCAGCTACTCTCCTTAACCAGACATCTACTGCTACACCAGCGACCTCCCTCAATCAGATTCATGTCGATGGCGTGACCAACCAAATGGTTGCTGCGTGACGCAGGGGGGACTATCGCTCCGCTTACAGGGACATTCGCCTTTCGGAATGAAGACGTCACGTAAATCTGGTAGAGAGAAACCGATTACTGTAAGGGCCAGACCATATCATGGGGAAAGGGTGGGAGAGTCGAAGAATGATTTCGTTGTAATCTCTTTTGTACAATCATTGGCTGCAATGTTTTTTGTTTTTCTTACTTGCTCTCTGTGCAGTACAAATTGTATTGCATTCTCGTCTTGTGCAACGTTTTCTAAAACTTTCTTCTACTTCCTCTTCCCCACAAATTCAAATGGTTGTCCTCTAAACTATTATACCACTTCCCAAAAATTTAAATGTTGACCCCTAAACTATCACATCCATCCCCCACAAATCCAAATTGTCGGCTCCTAAACTATCAGCAACTCCCTTGTTAACCAATCAATCAGGGTGCTTCATAAAAAGCGTTAAAGCTAAGAAAACCAGAAGATCCGAGTTTGTTAGTTAACCTGGCCACGGAAACTTAGAGGAAAGCGAATGCATTCACTCTCGCTATGAGGAAAAATAAACGTGCGTGAATGATTTTGATTTCGATGGGCTGTACGGTGTACCATCCCAAAGTTGTATCAGTCCTTTTATTCTGTACCGTCCATTGAAGTTAGGGTTATTGTTTATCTATTATTATTATACATTTTCATACATTCTCGATTCTGATTGGCTACAAACGCACTGTTAATTCCAGGTGGTGTGAAATCGTTACGTCATATCTACAGACAATAGTTTTATGCATGCAGAAATGACGTCATTTCTGCAGCACAATAGTTCACGGCTGCAAGTTTTTATCTTTATTAATTTCCTGCATTGCAGATGTATAATAAAACAATTATTGGATTCGGTTTTTACATGATAGCGAATTGTCAAGGCCTCTGTATATGTTATCCGCCTCAGCCTTCGGCTTCGACAGATAACACAAACCTCGGCCTTGATGCCCTTGATAATTCTCGCTATCATGTTCAACCTCATCCAATAATTGTTAAGTGTTATTTGGTCTATTGACGTGTTTTCTTTCGAGTGATACAGCACAGCCAAAATGCACAAAAGGATATCAACAACATTAGATGAAAATTCTTATAATTTGGATGTGTGCCAAATTTTAGAATTGGTCTCAGGTTATTTAAACATACGGAAACTTGCGTGAAAAGAACGCTGTCATATACCTTCACTCCACATGTATTGCCGTAGCCATTGATACGATCCATGGCTGACACGAATCCGTTGTGAACTCTAACATTTCGTCCGGTGCTGAAAGCACTTCCGGTATACGTCGCTAGGTCACACGCTGGTTTTAAAATAGATAATATAAATATGTACAACAAACAAGATATGTATTATTATGATCTATGCTAGCATATAAATTATGTATTGTCATTGCTACAACCACACACGTGCAGCCACTACATTCACACGTAAGCTTAATTCTCTCAGGTCCCCTTCTGATAACAATCATCATGACAGACTGGGCCACCCTGGTTAAATAAAGGCTTCATTCATTCATTCATTCATTCATTCATTCATTCATTCATTCATTCATTCATTCATTCATTCATTCATTCATTCATTGGTTTATTCGTTCATTCGTTCATTCATTCGTTCATTCATTATTCGTTATTCATTATTCATTCATTCATTCATTCATTATTCATTCATTCATTCATTCATTCATTCATTCATTATTCATTCATTCATTCATTCATTCATTCATTCATTCATTCATTCATTCATTCATTCATTCCGCATTCACACACGCAGTAAGATGCACACGTAAGCTCCACTTGAAATCTAACGGCCCTGACACACTGTGCAACAATTGCGCGCAATATTTCATGCAATTGTTGCAATCAGTGTGTCACTCAGCTGCAACATTGCGTGCAACATGTGTGGCTTTCGCCATTTTGTTTCTTTCCCAGCGTAAAGCGAACTTTTGGTCAGCGAATAGCAAACCATAGAGCTGAAGCGTGATTGGCTGAAGACCTAAACATTCGTCAAGCCAATGCGTACAATGTCAAAGAGGACGGACACACGATGAAATTTGTTGAAAGTGTCGCGTGCAATGTTGCAGAAGTAGAATTGCGCGCAACAATTTCAAAGAGTGACATACAATGCAATTTACCCATTGCGCGCAATATTGCCATGCAGTGTTGCACGGTGTGTCAGGGCCTTAAGAACAGAAAAGTTCAGCGGCATTCGCCATTGCAGCATGGCGAGAAAACCTTTTCTGGCCAATCATGTTATGGTAGAGTTGAGTTGAGGATGTTCGCTGATCTCGGTATAATAGTAAGCCGGGATACCAATATATAGGCTGTTTTTGCTGAATGCCATTAATTTAGAGATAAAAGGCCTTGCACTTTGGAAAGTTTTCTTCTGGATTTATATTTATTTCATTTGTTTCAACAATTTGCATCATTAGTTTGGGGGAAATTAGTTAAGGTGGCTCCCACTAGTTTTACATTTCTCTGTCACTGCACTTTATGAGAGGCATACTTGAATGTCATGGCAGATTACTGACAGTAGTTTGTAACTGGTATTCTTAACAACTTTTCAACTTGTGGACCCATGTAGCCCCACCGCAATTTCTGTTTCCATGGCAATGCTACAGTATCTCAAATACAACCGGTTTTTAGCATTTAACTGCATTTTACTCCAAAAATGAGTTCGGTGACCCCCTACATAAGAAGTAGAACATTTGAGGAAATTTTAAACAAATTCTGTGAATCGCTTTTGGCGCTACCTTAAGATTTCAGAAAAACACGGTGGTGCCAAAACCGATTCACAGAATTTTTTTGAAATTTCCTCAAATGTTTTACTTGTTATAGGAACAATTTTAACACGATGAAAAATGGGGCTCACCGAACTCATTTTTGCGTAAAATGCAGTTGAATGCCAAAAACCGGGTGTATTTAAGACCCTGTAACATTGCCATGGAAACAGAAACTGCGGTAGGAGTACAAGGGTCGACAAGCTGAAGAGTTATTGCAACATCGTTATTACCAACATCTGGCAGCAATCTTCCATGACATATCAGTATGCCTTTCATAAAGTTCAGTGACATAGAAAAATGAAAAACAGGTGGAAGCCACCTTAAGTCAGGTCTAGCACTTTCAACCCGAAGGGTTCTCATCAGGACATAAGCTGCAAAGATCTAGAGTAATATTACATATTCACCAAAGACTAGGGACTCGGATATCAATTTAAATTTGCATAAGAAATTGCAAACAGTTTTTGTTCTTATTGTTCCTGTGAATTTGCAAGTGACAACAGTAAAACAATAAATTACATTTTCAGGAAAGAGGAGGGCGAAGCGGAAAGAAAATGATGGCCCCACTACTGGTGTAGAAGTACTGAGCAGTTCGCCCGTTCTGGTACGATGTTGTTGTACAAACAAAGGTTGATAAACTGCCTGGCCAGACTGGCCGGACCCGACAAATGGAAAGCGCCCTAAGTTGACAATAGGCGGGGAGCGTGCGGTCCGAGCAGGAAATAGCATTTCGCCTTCCATAATGTAGCGAAAGTGAAAGCCCTTTCTTGTCAGTAGCGAATTCGAAACACTAGGTTTGTGTGTTTTTAGGACGATAGCCATTTGTAGATGTATCGGCCTCTGAAGTTGGTGGGGCTTTTTCTAAACGTTTTCAAATATGGAATTTTTTCGTCAGCACTAATTATAGGGCACATTCAATTTTGTTATATTTAATTAGAAGAGTCGTTCCTATTCATATATGGCTTGCCAAACGTTAGCAGTTTGTTCAACTTAAAAAAACGGACCGTGTCTGAACACACAAGCTGCTGACATGCGAAATAAGAAATTTCCGAATGACGCATACATTGTTTATAGACGTTTACATCACTTACTCGCGTGCCAGTGTATACAGACAAGTTATTGAAAATATATCCTTAGTAGATTGTCTGAAGAGTATATTGCTAGTTCAGCTTGTCGGACTAGCATTGAATAGATGCATTATATGCATTAAATGCATAAACTTTGCACTCAAAGTTGCACAGCAATCTTTATACCTAAAATCGTCTGAATCGTCCTTAAAGCCATTTTTCGTAAACAATCTAATCAGCATGCATTGAGTTTCGCTGTAAATGTAATTTTCCTAACAAATATAAGTGAAATTAACTAGTTTATATTATCTACTGCACCTTTTGTCCCATCGCAGAGTCCAAAAATAAGGATCGAAAGGGGCAGCAGAAGAATTTTCATGTTGAAGTGGCACTGCGCTGTTGTGAAGAATGAGCAGTGAGTTTCTTAACTTTGAACCAAAGTACGAAGTATAAATCCCACGCAGACTCAGGGCCGAATGGAATATTTCCTGACTGGTCTTTTCGTTTCAAAGGATATAGAAGTAGTTAAAATTCTTCCGTTTAGATAAGATATGCTCTCCATTAAATATATTGACTTAGTTAGTATTTGCCAAATCAGCGAATAGTGCTTTGTCTGATTGATTCACAGTCTCCGGCAGGACATTCATGCATGACCGCATGCGAGCGGGTACTTAATGTGTGAGTAAATTTTCTAAGAAAATAAAGATCTATTTTCAGTCTCTATTCACTGGTATGGCAAGTGTTAAAACAATTATTCCCTTCAGTTTCGGTGCCCAGTGAAAAAGATTCAGCTCGACATATTTCGGCTCGGTCAATATGGATCATTAGTCACCCCCACTCCATTAAATATATTGATTTAGTATTTATCAAACCAGCGAAGTCAGCGAATATAAATTTGAAGAAGTAGACACCCTCTCTTTTTTGTACGAACCTTTTATATAAGAAATTTGAGAAAATACTTTGAAGAAATGTACGCTCTTATATCTTACTGTCAGATGAGAACATGCTAAGAACCTATTTTACAGGCTGAGGAAAACCAACTTATCAGTATTCTTTTAGAAAATGAAATAAACCTTGTTACTATACTTAAGTTATTTGAGAAAATGTTGGAAATTATAAAAGTTTTAAATTTCTGTGCGCAAGGTTCTTCTTGTAGCCCGGCAATCTCATTCCCAGAGCCCGCGTTCTTTTTGGCCTGCGGTCAAAGATTGATCAGAACAAAATGCTTGCGTCAGCGAGTCACTCGTCAATTTTCATCTCTGATTGGTTGCCAGTACTCAACTCTCGAATTTTATTGGTTAAAACATGCTTTGACAATGCAATGACAATGCAAATGACAATGAACTTTTGACACTCAATCGAAATCGACTCTATTGCGCATGCTGTTGTACCGGTTCGCCGTTCAGGACGATACATTCCGTTTCACCTTAGGCCAAGGGAACTCAGGTATTAGAATACCGTCCGAGGATTTTGAAAAACCAATGCGGCTCATGTTCATTATTCCTTATTCATTATTTTCGTAGAAACGCTATTAGCAGGGGCCATAGCGATTTGATTGACTGGAATGGCGTTTGGAACCCATCCGTGACTGTGTTCAAGTGGAAATAATACAAACAAGTAGCTGTTGTATTATAAATTATTGATAATGGACAAAATTGACGGGAAACAAACGGTTTTATCAATATAAGACACTCTCAATGTCCATCGAAAGAAATGTCCACGGCAACAACATCTCTGGGCCTTCAATTCGCAAATGCGAATAGCAACTTGTTGGGCCATGATCCTAGTCATTCGAATAAAATTTTCAAAATAAACTCGAGTCAGCTTTGCACATTTTTCATAAATTATGGGGTGAATTCTACAGATCTGTCGAATAAACATAAAAACAAAATATAGAAACCAAAGACTAGTTCTGTCGAATCAACGCACCATTTTCGATCGGACGTGTTGGATCTTCGCACACTGCCTTTTGCGAACAAAAGTCATTGCAAGATTTACACAGTCGTGACAATTTACACACCGGATTTCCCCAGATCAACTGACAACACCGGATAAATATTGTCCAAACAGTGTTGTCCAAGGTTGGGAAATATGCACACTCGTGAAACATCACTTCTACGACATGGAAGTTGAGAGGTTAGCCCTGTATGACAACTCCCGAAAATAATAAGATGTGTTATAAATATGGCTAAATAAATTATAGTACAGATTAAATGCGTCAGAAAGACTAGGTATTAAAAATTAGAGACTAGATATTGAGATGAAATTGTAGGAATTAGGTATAAAATCCACAAATAAAAAAGCTTCCATACCGTATTTGTTGTCTCCTTGTGTTATTTCTGTACCTTCTGGGCCATTCTGGTCTGATTTAGACGAGATTTCCATTTCGGAGTTTCCCCAAGAGAGAAACTAATTGGGGAAACTAGGTTAGGTTAGGTTAGGTTAGGTTAGGTTAGGTTAGGTTAGGTTAGGTTAGGTTAGGTTAGGTTAGGTTAGGTT
>JANVCJ010069471.1:0-12840 GCA_026413505.1 Epizoanthus ramosus
TTGCACTATTATAAATTTTGTCTTTTATTTTGTTACCCAGTTTCTATTTGTATATTGTAGTTTTTGAGTTTTGAATATACGTACTTCTGTAAGTTTTTCAGTGTCTTTGAATTTTTTTAGAAAATGCATCATAAAGACCGTTTTATTATTAGTGTCTATGGGTGCGTTCCTTATCCTATGGTATACACGTGCCAAAGGAGAAAAGCACAACATAAACATTCTTTACCTGAATCGCTATCTTCGAGTTTGGTTGCCGTCTTGTCTAGCTCGGTCGATTTCTTCCCACATGTCCGCCAAACCCGCGACGTGGGATCTGCATTCGCCGATTGTCAAACGGAAGGCATCAATTGGGGAGAAATCTGGAACCAGATTCATGTTGGATGCGAAGAATAAGCTATCGAGAGTGGATTCTTCGGATTGCAATCCTGGTTCAGATTTTTGAAAATTTTGACAAAAGGAAGGCAAAATCAGGATTTGGGTTTTGAAATCCGGATTCGGCGTGTACAAAAGGAATGCACCGTATATGTTACATAGCGAAGGATAATACACTGTTGATATCACAAACTGCTTAATTGTGATGCTACCATGCAGGACTGAATGTATCTATATACTTCGGGCGGTGTTCATAGCTAAGGAAATTACGTTACCAGTAAAAAGTCAAGTCTTTTGATCTCGCAGTTATTATATGTCATGTACCGAGTATGACCTCAAAAATAGTACTTCCTGTTTAGGTTTTCAAGTTCAAGTTTCAAGTTTATTTATTTGCTAATAGATAACAATCTCTAACTTACATTTATTACACTTATATTGGACAGTGAATAATGGTGTATTGATTGATTGACTGATTAATTGATTGATTGATTGATTGATTGATTGTCTGTTTGTCTGTCTGTCTGTCTGTCTGAGTCGCATGTTTCTTTCTCTTCGTCCCTGCCTCTGTCTCTGTCTGTCTGTCTGTCTGTCTATCTATCTATCTTCCACTTGCGTTTTCTTCTCTCTTTAAAAACTTATTAATTTCTTCATTCGTTCACTCTCAACGAAGTTTTGTTTAATTTTTGAGACTCGCAATTGTTCCACAGAAGAAGGCACTCTTAATGTCGTGTTGTCTTTATTCATTTTACAGCTCGATTTGCTAACATTTGTCCAAAGGGTGTTGGATATGCCACTAACCAAACCGACAAGGTCGAAGGTCAGTGGTTTTCTTTATGTCGTAATCTATCTTCACCATGAAGCAGATTTTGTGTGAGCATGCTAGCAACTTCTAAGGAAGTATTAGTTGCTTTCAATCTTTAAAACAAGTTATGATGGCATGGAAATCGTGAAAATAATTGGAATGCTGTCTTAAAACGTGAGGCACTGGTTTGGGTAATAAAGTAATAGATTGTTACAAAGATAATTCAAAGATAATACAAATTAATTAATTAAATAATTAATTAATCTCAATTAACTTGAAGCTCGCAGATAGTTGGATAGATAGTTCTAAACCAGTCCTAAGATCACTCCTAATATGAGGACAGTACTTTAACTTCACTTTATGCGTTACTAGATGTGAATGAGTGCAACATGATGCTGGGTGTTTGTAAGAATGGACGCTGTGTGAATTCGGACGGTAGCTACAGGTGTGTCTGTTCTCATGGCTACGAACTCGACTCCACTGGCAAGAACTGCGTCGGTGAGTCGCGAACTGTATTATTGTGGTAACTTTATTTATTATATTCCCAAATCGTACTCCACTCGCAATCTTTTGTCTGTCAGAGTCACATTTAAATATTCATGCGGCAACAGAGCCCATCGTCTCAGTTGAAGGGGTTCTTGCACACATTGATCACCCAAGCTTCTAAAAGGCGTGTATTGTGTACATGTCATCCTTCTTTTCTTGTTTACATCGGTATAGATAAGAACGAGTGCAACACTGCTGGTGTGTGTGGAAATGGCAACTGCACCAATACAATTGGATCCTTCAAGTGCACATGTCCACAAGGGTTCAAAGAAGGAAGGAGCTCGCCCAGGTGTACAGGTAAGGTCATTTATTTAATAACCAAACTCTAACAGTACAATGTCTCCCTTGCATTGCTAAAGATTATCTTTGTTTCCTTTTCTCGGCTTACTTCACTCTGCTGTCTCTGTCTTTGTCTCTGTTTCTATTTCCGTTTCAGTCTCATATGTTTGCATCCCCTTGCCGTAACACACCTAGTACAAGCAACCTTTTTCTCGTTCTTTAGCGTTTGTATACTGATATGTAAATGATATATTTCAGATATAAACGAGTGCCTGACATCCAGGGGTCTTTGTGCATTCCGATGTCAGAATCTACCCGGCTGGTACAGATGTGTCTGTCCACGCGGATTTGAACTCAAGGCCGACAAAAAATACTGTAAAGGTAATAAACTGATCCAAACCAGCAACGTTTTAACCCTCTGTAGAATAATGTCCTTTTCAGTGTACAATCCTTTTATAAGAATCTGTACCTAACAGACCCCGTTTGGAATTGTGCAGAAAAAGAATATTCCTATTGCAGAATATTCTGGCTTATAATTAAGCTCTCTACATTCTACGCGGTGTAGAATACGCAGAATACATTCCAAGTATTCCGAAATAAGAATAGCTCCCAAACAAACATTTACATGTCTTTATTCCGTAATCAACTCCAAATGTGACTAGTTCTTGTCGTAATGAAGGAAGAGGACGGTGGGTGGGGGAGGGGTTCCCGAAATGATTTACGTCATAGGAGGTAGTGGGATTTCACCTCAACCAGACATATAAGGAAAGAAAATTTACCATATTAAATCTAAATCTAAATCTAAATAAGTTACTATGCAACCTCCCTTAGGGGATATAACGCATAGGGTAGTGCAGTCAGTCGTAGTAGTGGCTTTGGCTGATTATTTCAGATAAGTTTAAGTTACTTAGTTCAGATTTAAAAGAGTTCAAGGAATTGGTACAGCGTACAGATTGAGGGAGGGAGTTCCATTCAGGGACAGTGCGAGGAAAAAAAGAGGATCTGTAACAGTTTTTGTTGGATTGGAGGTTTTGGAAGGTAAGCGGTGAGGATCGGCGAGTGTTGCTGGTGACAGGCTTCAATGGGGTGATGTTGGTGTTGATGTCCACGAGATTGTTTACTAATTTATACATCAGGGTTAGCCTTGAAACCGCTCTGCGCTCTTCCAAGCTTCGCCTTCCTAATTTAATTATCATCGCCGAAGAACCCGCGGCCATGGATCAACTTAACCACAAGGCGCGCGCTGAGAAAGAAACAAAGGCTCTATCGGAAAGCTATATTAGCTACTTCCTCAGGTAACAATTAAAATCATTTACAATAGAATGCCTCAAACTGTCTGTGCAAATTTCACCTGATTAATATAGGAGGAGGACTGATTAACTTATTAATATCATAATTGTAAAGGACCTCCCTGGGTTGTCACCATGTCGCGGTGGAGTGGCTTGTGCACCTTAACGATCCTAAGAGCTGTACCGGCGGGAACGTTTGTCCCCGGCAGGTTTAACCAAGCTGGATTGGTCAGTGGTGAAAGGGCAGGCAAGACAGCCCCTGGTCCTCCACGTTGAGCTTCAGGGGCCAATCACCCCTTCCCGTAAAAATTCCTGGATTACAGAAACCCCAACATGCCACAACATAGTGTCCCTATGTGCTCCACGGCACAACATGGGAGAATCATGATGGCCAAAGTGTAAGAAAAGAGACAGCTTGCACGAATTCCACAGCGAAATAGTAAACATAGGTATAAATAATAGTTACCTCGTGGCTGGATGCCAGCTTGATGAGCCTGTGTTTGATGTCCAGTGACGCTAACTGCTGAGGTAGCATTAGGTTCCTGTGGCTGCTGTGGTATTCTACTGTTGTCTCGGGATTCATGATCAGATGCTCCCTCTTCTTGTCTACTGTTACCAAGACGAACAGGACCCATAGCTTCATCACCAGAAATACTTGTTTCTGAATAAGTACCTTGTTCTCCTGACTCTTGCGTTGGTTCTTGTTTTCCCTGCTGTTGGTGATCTGTGCCATCTGGTTGTTCTTCATGCTCTCCTTCTGTAAGAAATATAAATAAATTAAAGGAACTTAATTCAAGTTCAAAGCACTTAACAAAATATTCGCACTCCTGTTCTACACATTTGTGTCTCGACACTTTTAGTAAAATATGCCGCTTTCTTATCTTTATGCACGCTTTTTGTTTTATAAGAACAACTTTATAAGAAAAACGAGGCTCAGATCGCCCAAAATTTAAGAACAACTTAAGAACAATCTGAGGCTGGGAAGACTCGGAGCCATAACAATGTTTCTAAACCGAGACGAAATATTAGGATTTGTTACTTAATCCGACTGGCGGTCAGTAATAGGAACACCAAATTCACCATTATTGTTTTCGCTACATTTATTTTCATACATATAAACTTAGTGATGAACCATGAAAAACTGCTTACAAAAATCAGCAGCTCTACATCTCGTGTTTTGTTTTATTAAATGCACAGTACCTGTATTGAATCTGTCTGCTGGTCACTGAACGCGTATTTCAAAACGCCCAAACAGGTTGCAGTTTTAAGAACAATTTAAGAAGAATCAGTTGAGACTGAAATGCCCAAAATATTAGGAACAATGAGCCACAGCCAAAATATCTGGTTCTTATAAAAAGAACAGCGTGTACTGTACAACAATTTGACAGAATATTGGAATCACTCCTGCTGGGGTTACTGTGATTATAAGTGACAACTCACGTTTTATTTTTTAGAGATTAGCTGTGGTTTAAATTCTGTGTCTCAAGAAACGGGAGAAAGTGCACCCTTTAACAGCACGTCGCAATAATGTGATTCCATATTTGGAGACTGTTTGGCAACTATCTTGGTTTGAGAGGACAAATGGATGAATTTCAAAACGAATCCAGGGTTATTCTGGCGAGCAAAATATAAACAAAGATTATGCGGTGTGTATGCATGGAGATAATCGAGCCCTGCTATAAGAAAAAACAGCATTTAAATTTACACTGCCGAATTTGAAACCGCTATTATCATAAAACTGTACGTTTTGTCGTTAGAACTGACAAAACGCCAAACCTTTAAGTGACGCTCTTAACAATAAGGTTTTCTTATTGGACTAGAGAATCTAACAGAAACTTGAATAGCCTCTGGCGCGTGTTTCTTATTGTTTACTTGTTTGAGAGACCTACACAAAGGAGACGAGGAGTGAACCTTGGTGAGAATTTAGCTGCGTTCGTTCCGTTTAAAAGCGTTCCCCACTCCTGGAGCTGAAAAGAGACTGCACCCGTTGGTAAGTTAAAACGTGTAAAAACACAAAGAACAACAGGACTTATAGCACCGATTCAAGCTGGTCTAGTCTTTCCACTGAACAGTATTCCATTTGTGAGATAGCCCGGCCATCTACCAGGGAAATAGTGCTCCAAGATATACGTAGGTAATACTTCGAAATTCAGTAAAAAGAAAATCTATCTCTATCACGTCGTTTTTGAATCGCACACAAACAATTGTAACGACGAATCGTATCTGAAGTAAGAATATTTCATTTTTTTGACTTCAAAAATCATATGGCTAGAGTTTCTTAATGCGCAGTGTTGTTTATATAAATTTGAAAACATGTAAATTTTCTTGGCAACTTAAGGACACTTTATCTTGCTGCCGTATCTTCAATTTCTCTAAAACTATCCTGATACACAGAGAGCTGATTCACCAAAAAATATAAGCCCTACAAAAACATTTAAAACGAGCAGCTGCTACTAGTTTATATCAAGCCGAATTTGTTTAAAATATAGGTAAATAGTCGTGTCTAGTGCATAAAATATATAACTATGTAATGTGCGGATAGTAAATGTATTCCTGCATAGATCTTATGCACTGGATAAAGTTCTCCAATTTCTAAACAACAAGTTCCAGGTCGTTACATAACCGAATTACGACAGAATGCAATAATGCGTACTGTTAGGCGCACCTAATATAGCTGAACGCTGATTCAAAACTTCCAGATTGACAGTCGGAGTTAATTCTTGAGTTGAAAACAAAAAAACAACTCAAGAATAACACTTGTTTCAAACGTCTAATTTCTGCAGCGTCATTATGTAAAGTATAGTGCAATCCTTCCGAAGTGTTTGAAATTTTGCGGATTGGAATATAATTTCATTTTGCTGTACAGGTAACGCAAGTGAGTACCGGCCGAGTAGCTTTTCTTCGCTTTTGCTTTGAACAATTCTACTGGACACAGGCAATAAATGCGGCCTCAACTCTGTTTCAATTATCGAATTTCTGCACTAAAAAGGTAATTAATGAATTATGATAATTGATACTTTAAAATAGGAAAAACTACTGATTACTAGTAAAACTACATTGTGTTGCGAATTATTTTGATCATGGCAAAACATAGCGCTATTAACTAGATAAATGCACAAACTGTGTCGTAATAACTAAAAGTGTGTTGCATTCTCGGCTTCACCACTGAAAGTGATATTCTCAGAACAGTCTTGCTACTGTCTTTGTGGCTGGCATTTTTCATTCTGGTATTCTATTTTCTGAGTACGGGATTGACTAGATTATGTTTTTAAAACAAAAATTCGCGAAAGAGGAAATAGTTTATATATATACTTTCAAAAATCATCCAATCTTTTTTTGTTATTTTAGCTTGAAATTCAGACCTTCTCTGTGTATGTATGGTATTTTTTCCCTCCGCTTTTGCTTATTCACGCGCGTAGCATGTGACACAAAAACAATCTCGTACCCAGAGCTTTTAAGCGGGCGCCGCTCGCCGGGGTCACGTAGGCCCTGGGTACGAGATTGACACAAAATAGAACAAATATTGAAAATGGTGCATGTCGTGAATGAGAAAAAGTGACCTTTCATAAGACCATTATTGTATATATGCTCTGAAATTGTTCTCCCCAAACGAAGCGAAGATTAGAAAGCAGAAGATTGGTTGTGTTTTTTAAAACTCAAAATAACACTTCCACTCTGGAGGCAGTGATAAAAAGATTGTTTCTTTGTACACAATCAAATGGAAAAGTAAAACGTCACTTTTGGATATCAATCACCATCTTTTTTAATTACCGTAAAACCTCGAAAAGAAGCCCATGGGCTTCTATTTTTTAGAACCCTTCGATAGGCTTCTTTTCAAGCTGGGCTTCTTTTCAAGATGGGCTTCTTTTCGAGACGGGCTTCTTTTCAAGATGGGCTTCTTTTCAAGATGGGCTTCTTTTCAAGGTGGGCTTCTTTTCAAGATGGGCTTCTTTTCGAGATGGGCTTCTTTTCAAGATGGGCTTCTTACAAGATGGGCTTCTCTTCAAGATGGGCATCTTTTCGAGATGGGCTTCTTTTCAGTCGAGATGGGTTTCTTTTCGAGATGGGCTTCTTTTCGAGATGGGCTTCTTTTCGAGATGGGCATCTTTTCGAGATGGGCTACTTTTCGATATTTGGCTTCTTTTCAAGATGGGCTTCTTTTCAAGATGGGCTTCTTTTCGAGATGGGCTTCTTTTCGAGATGGGTTTCTTTTCGAGATGGGCATCTTTTCGAGATGGGCTTCTTTTCGAGATGGGCTTCTTTTCGAGATGGGCTTCTTTTCGAGATGGGCTTCTTTTCGAGATGGGCTTCTTTTCAAGATAGGCTTCTTTTCGCGATTACTTTTGCAAAGTCAAGATGGGGGCTTCTTTTCAAAACGAATGCTGCAAATATTGAGAATGGCTAAAATGTTTCCATTTGTAACTCAAGAGAGTTGTTTTATAGGACTACTGAAGAATTATATCTCTTGAGTTACAAATGGAAAAATTTTCTTCCATCTGAATGGCTTATCCCTCAAGATCGGTTTGAATAGCCAACATCAGTCTGCATCACGGAGTATAATAAACTGACATTAAATCACCTAAACCATAAACCAAGTGTATATTTCTGTTTCTTTGACACCCCTTTACAATGTAAGTACTATCTCGAAAAGAAGCCCGTACTATCTTAAAAAGAAGCCCATGGGCTTCTTTTCAAGACGGGCTCCTTTTTGAGATTACTTTTGCAAACTAAAGAGGGGGCTTCTTTTCAAGATGGGCTTCTTTTCGAGATTACGTTTGCAAACTAAAGCGGGGAGCTTCTTTTCAAGATGGGCTCCTTTTTGAGATTACTTTTGCAAACTAAAGAGGGAGGCTTCTTTTCAAGCTGAGCTTCTTTTCGAGATTACGTTTGCAAACTAAAGAGGGGGGCCTCTTTTCAAGATGGGCTTCTTCTTGAGATTAAGTCTACAGGGCTTCTTTTCGAGGTTTTTACCGTATATCACATTCTGCACGTGAAGCAATAGGTAATCATTCCAGTTGATTCAAATAGGACACATAGAGATGCTAGGCTGCTAGAGAAATTTTACTTACCACAGTGAGTATAATACACACGGTTAATTATATAGTCAAAATATCACTGGAAGATTTAATATCGAGCAAGTTTAGACCTAGTCTGATAGTTTCATGGACAATGGGTAAGCTCACACTAGCTTTCAAGCTTAGGTACTGCGTAAGTGCACTTGAAACCCCCCGGGGGGACTCACTCCAATTTTGGGTAGGGATGTGCCGCCGAACGAAGAAATTCCAACCCCGCTCTAGAATAAATTGTCTCAATTTTTATACCATTTTGATACCCAATTCTAGAAAAAAATTTCCGGGGGCTAAAAGTACAAAATTTCCAAAAATCGCTACCCCGTTTTAGAAATGGATCAAAATTTTGCACGAAATGATACCCCATTATAGCACAAAACCCTAAAGTTCATACCCCGTTTGGCAGGACATACCCGTATAGCCAATGTAGGGGAGTACCCCCCGGACTTAAAAGCCAAGTGCACTTGAGATCTACTTCAAGTAGGACACAAACCACACTTGGAAGTGCACTTCGGCTCCTTTGAAGTTGTTGCGTTCCTACGGCAACAAAGTAGGACCGAAGTACGTCACAAAATGTCGTTCACACTCCAAATATATTTCAAGTTCACTTGAGGCTTGCGCACGTTAGTGTGAACACAACTAACACAAATTATTGTAAACACTCAGTTCACATTACGTCGGTCAGGTTTATAGACCCAGCCGGAAAATAGCGGTTAGGTCTCCTACTCGCACACGATAGTCTTCATTATTTTGCTGCACCCTTTTTGGTATTGAGATAATGATACACTTTGTATCAAATAGCTTTGTCTGCCGTCTTGTTCTGTTGATTGCAAAACTCCATCGGACAGCTTTCTGTGATGAAGCAAAGTTGTTGACTGGTGTTCTGTGGAAGTTTACTAATAAACTAATATTTCACAAGGCCAAAGGACGAAGGGAACATTCTTCCGGAGGTAAATAAAAACTTAGAAAATTACACATTGTGCAGATTTAGCTGATATTTGCACTGTGTTTGATGTAAATGCGCCGCTGAAATCACCTGAAATCTTTACATCTATGAGATTACATTTGATATAATAACAGTGTTATACTATTGGTTATTTTAACCATTTTAATCTAAATACTAATAATATTAATAATAATAATAGTAATATTTAATAATGATAATAAGTGAGTAGTTTTGTGCTTGTTCTTTGAAAATTAAATGGTACTAGTTTAATACTTAGAATAACTTGTAATGAAATCATCTGTAATTAATAATAAATATAATCAAATAATTAATAATCAAGTCATCGAATGTAGACCAATAAATCTACTAGTAACTCTTGACCCTGTACACTGACTGTGATGCATATAAATATAGTTCCTGTCCACCCACTATTATTGACTGGGAACGGGCCTAGCACCAGACGTTCTTGACATCACTGCCAGTATCCTGTAAGCGTCAGTGCAAAGAGACCACTCACGTTATGTCCCCTTAGGATCTTGCGGGATAGGGATGTAGACGTAGATGTAGTAACTGCAATTTTTGAACATTTCATGTTCCAGTGATACCTTCTCCAAATTTGCTTGCATTATTAATTATCATACCAACTTCTCTCTTGGAGTTTTTGTATCAATGGACTGCCGCAATTGGGAACCTGTCAAGGCAGATATTCTTTGGTTTTTGCAGCAGGACGGTGAGATGTATATATGCTTTATTAACATCTGTGAGATATAACATAACAGAATGATTTGTTTTTATAGTTTTTGAAGGTCGAATATTCCAATAATTATTTTGATTGCATAAATTATTGATTTTCTTTACAATTTGTTTGCAGAGGTTATGAATATATACAAGAAACCTTTTTGAATACTATTTAGTGATTAAATGCAATGTTTTTGATCTTGGCTGTATGCAGTCAAATAATATATATCCTATAAACCAACCGATTGCCATTTCTTTGTCTTCCATAAACCGTTTTTGCTTTCGGTAAAGTGAATTAAAATTGTACAAGCAGCATAAGAATGTGTAATGTTTTCTGTGTTTGTATAATATCTGCGATCCTTTACAGCGCTGTTCTTTAAGAACGAAACAATTAAGCAGGGAGTATGAATCATCCTGAATATCAGAACGTGCGCAAACAACCGTACAACAAATGAGATATGGCGTTATGAAAGAATTCATCTCCGATATAATGAAAGTGACAACTCACCCACCCACCCCCTCCCCTACTACAATGTTGGCTGTAGTTTGCTTAGCTTATCTCAATAAGAAATAGGCATCCGAATATTGAAGAAGGGGCATAGGTAGATATCAGCATTTAAACAGGTACATTTTACACTAATAGGATCATTATAGTAGAGCTATTCCAAATCATTGTTTTTATTTGAACGATCAGTTTACAGACGTCGTCGTCAAAGAGTGAACTTATCGCCTATTGGACCTCGACAGTGTATTATAGCAACAGGTTTTGACAAAGGACTATCTATCAATGACGATATTTCCACTGTTGTGGAGATCCGAATCTGACTGACAAACGAATTATTCAAATACAACTTTAATTATAATGTGATCCAACAAATCACCCGTGTCTCAACAATCAATTTTGATATCCATTGATTTCTACGTATCATTTCTTAGCCTGTGGCTAAAATATATTGAGAAAGTTGAATATGAAGTTAACATTAACTACGGGAGAGTGACGTAAGACAGACGCTGCTGAGTATCAGGAGTCGTCGTTATCGTAAATTACTACTATATCAACTACCAAATTTAGCGATTTTTACTGAGAACAATTTAATGAGTATTAATGATAGCGATTTTACAGATATCTGATCTGACAACAGAAACAAAAACGCTGAAGATATGATATTGCCATTATTGACAATATTGTCGCTTTGTTATTGACACCTTTTTAAAAAAAGGTCCAGTCGACTACATTTCGGTTCGTTTTTGTATCGGGAGTAAGGCCGAGAGGGGGTGCTTAACTTTAACAAGTATTAAATTCACCCCTCCCCACCCCGTACCAATGTCCACAAGTATTCATTTTATCGAGCGCTAATATTAATTTTGGCAAGCACAAATTGTAGCACAAACTGACGTAGACACCCACAGAAATAATGTAACGTTGCCTTTCAACTAATTCTACTCCGAATACCTTTGTTTCCGAAATATAATATTAGCATTTTCGATACGAAAGCAGCATTCCTGAGCAACCTTCGCTTCTCCAATGTCCTAATATTTTTAAAAATGACATTTGAACAAACTTGTGATTGCGTTAGTTGATTTGTTTTCTTACCCTCTGGGCAAAGGATCCTTGACAACCAATTAATTACCACTCGTCAGTAGGTCGAGCGAACAGTTGATTGACAGTTGGTCTATTAACAATTCCGGGAACTTTGTTTGGCGTCCATGAACCGATCTTTCTAAGAATACACGCTCGTTTGTCGAATGAACCAGACGATTTTGAATTTGCGATCACTTTATCTGAAATATAATGGATTTCAAAACGTTCTTAGATAATCTTAATGAAGAAATAACATGTCCTATCTGCCTAGAAACGTATGGGCAGCCAAAATTGTTACCCTGTGTTCACACGATCTGTGTGGAGTGTCTCAACAAGATGGCACAGAGAGCCATACAAGGCAACCTAGCCGCCATTCTCTGCCCTTTGTGTAAATCCAACATAGAGATCCCTCAGCCCGATGGAAACTTTAACTCGCTTCCCAACAACATCTACGTCGATCGGCTGAAGGACATTGTGCAGTGAGAGAAGCGGGAAACCAAGATGTTACGTGTGGGAACTGCAGACGGCAAGCAAAGCAAGCAAGTTACTGTTTTGAATGCAGCAGGTTCTGGTGTAATGAATGCCAGCCCGCCCACACGATAGTGAGAGAATTCGAAGGACATCGTGTGCTGGCGCTTAAAGATTTTCACGATAATGACCTTGAGGCCATGCTACAACGACCAACATACTGCCAACAGCAGCATCATCAGCACGAGTTCGTCAAGTACTACTGCAACGACTGCACGAGCTGTATCTGTCAAGTGTGTCTCTCACTCGAGCACAAAACTCACCGCGTTCAACTCATGCAGGAAGTCGCCCATGCGTATCAAGTTGACATCGAAGAACAAGTAACAAAAGCGAAACAGAAACTTCAAGAATACACCAGAGGAACAGAGAAGATTAAGGAGCGTCAGATATTAGTACAGCAGAACTTAGAAACTGTTAAGACTGAAATTCACAAGGCTGTTGAAATGTTACACGCGGCTCTGCAACGACAAGAACGTGAACTGGTGACAGAGATCGTCATCACGAGATCACCTGGACGCACAACACAACACTACCACTTCTAACATGGACAGAATGCAGCAGGCAATAGAGTTCGCTGAGGGACTAGTGAAGAGAAACAGCACATTGGAGATTATCGCGACTAAAGCGGGTCTTGATGAGCGATTTGACCGTCTGAATGAAACGAAAGTGAAAATCAACCCGGAAGTTGC
>JANVCJ010069482.1:0-12840 GCA_026413505.1 Epizoanthus ramosus
TGCTTTTTTCTGTTTGCTTTTTTCTGTTTGCTTTTTTCTGTTTGCTTTTTTCTGTTTGCTTTTTTCTGTTTGCTTTTATCTGTTTGCTTTTTTCTGTTTGCGTTTTTCTGTTTGCTTTTTTCTGTTTGCTTTTTTCTGTTTGCGTTTTTCTGTTTGCTTTTTTCTGTTTGCTTTTTACTGTTTGCTTTTTTCTGTTTGCTTTTTTTCTGTTTGCTTTATTCTGTTTGCTTTTCTCTTTTATTCTTTTTTCTGTTTCCTTTTTTCTGTTTGCTTTTTTCTGTTTGCTTTTCAGTAGCTGTTGATTGCATCGAATATACAGCAATTTTTTCTAACTTCTGCAAGGGAGATTGCTCGAACACTTTCGATATTACCTAACAATTATTATTTATATTTACAATACTTACAAATGCTTCAGAGACGTTAGACAAGCAACATCGCTTGGTATGTTCGCAATTCCAGTATTACGCAATTCACTGCGGATATTTGAAAATAGTATTTTTTTGAAAATATTAAAATATTTTAATAATATTTATTAAATAATTTTCTATTTATCTATCTCGTCGGAAACCAATACAATCATAATGTTATGCTACAAAATACGACCACATTATGACGTCACCATATAGCAACAAAATTAGAAGAACAAACGATGGTTAATGAATGAGCCAAGTTTCTTTACCTTATAGACTATAACAACAAAGATACGGCGGGGGATCTCAGGTCAATTAAGGCATGGGTCAAACTTGGAGCGCATACCCAAAACGCATTTTTTGCGATTATTCGCCATGTATAGAACGGATCTTCTTCATCTAGGTACCGAAATTTTTGGTAATAAAAGAACTTTATTGTTGTAGAAAGATTATAAAAGTATGAAGTATTTTAGAAAAAAATATCTAAGTAATTTGAGGTCAAATTCAGTACATATTTTCATTCACCCTGTGGCAAACAAATTTTGCATGTTGTCTCACACACATTTGCTATCTTGCAAGTAAATGTGTCTGCGAGTCGTAAAATATTTTCGCTGGATATCCTGCATGTTGATTTTTAAGGTATATTCAGCTTAAAAGTCATTATTGCGCAAAATCGCCATTTTGCAACGAAATAACTCTTTTCGTTGTTAAGGAAACATCGAGAAAGGGCAGATATTGTTAAATCATGTTCGGTGCTTTCATATTTTGTGGTAATAACCAGAATTGATAGAACTTCGGTTCTTGTTCGTCGACTCATCGGCTCATAATTGCTAAACCACTTAGTTATCGGTTTGCTGGCAGCAGGTAATCGTTTGCGGATGTGATCTATTGTTATATCAAATACCTTTGTTTTCCCTTTATCCTCTGGTGTTCGCGCTCAACTTTAAAAACTGACTCTTAACTACATCTTTCTTTAACTACATCCCGGAGTTAGATCCGGGGGAAATTTCAGTCAAATGAGACTTTTGAAAAATAGCTACAGTTAACTCGTTAATATATATAATGGAGTTTACTGTTGGCATAAACGAAGTAATTTCATGGACCACAAAATTGTGCCCCGAAGAGCAAAAACATTGATATTCTCATAAGCCGATCTCATTCTGTCACAGTCAGTACCTGGATGTCTTGAAACATTTACATACACAAGATGAGAAACATCATGACCTAGATCCGTAAGAAGTATTTTCTGATCACCTACGATCTATATCTAAAGGTTGAAGCCGAATAATCTGACATGGCTGCGTGATCTTCAAAGCGCGGGTACTTTGAAGTATGGGCCATTATTTCACAGCAAACACAGCTTTCTATGTTCGAAGATTCCATTTTACAGTTGTTCGGCAAGCGATATTCACAAGCCCGGGACTTTTCTACTGCTGCTAGTATCTGCTATGAAAGAGTGAATCATGGAAAAATGTTACTGATGCTCCAAATGCATGCAAACTACTGAAGGGGGAATAAAGGGAATCAGTAGATTGTCCGCCGAAAGACTAGAGCTATATAAAGCATGCCAACTTAACAAGTAAATCGGGATTTATGTCGCTTTTGTAATAATCGGTAACGGAAAAAACCAACGGGTTTAGGAGGTCATATCAAGATTTGAAGCTTTTTCAAATGGAAAGATCGCATACAAGAATGTTTCTTAATTAATTAGTCAGTGAGAAATTATCTATCGGCTCGGGGAGAGTTTTAAAAGCTTTAATCATTGTTTGCTGACAAATTGAGGTAAATCGAGAGGCAGCTAGAGGCAGTCATGATTGAACATCAATCTTCTCAAATAATGTATTTCAAAACAAGCGTATAGCGAGACTGATGAAGGTCCAACGCTAGCTAACGCTCCAAACGTCAGTAACCCCATCCCCACGGCGAAAAACCTAACAATCAACTCTATTTGAACCTAGTTTGTGTTTGGCTAGCTTGCCGATACAAAAACATCTGTTTTCAAAAACTATTTTCAGAGAGTATCTATTTTCAAAAACTTTTTTCCCGAGAGTTTATCAGATTTAATGCCACGAGAAACGGAAATAGCATGCAAAAATAGTTAAGTTGTTAAATGTTCCCCTATGGTATCCATAAACACCGTAAACGGTGCAACATGTTGCAAAACCACGCACGCTACACTATGGAAGGTTTAATGAGACTAATATTATTTTGCGAAACTTAAATTGCCACAGTTTCAAAAAATGTTGTAGGTGAATTTTATCTTTGTCATAGCTTGACACTTATCAGAGCGCACCTGAGAGCGCACTAATGAACGTTCCTTTTGTTAAGGTGAAAGGTGTTGCTCTTTATTTCCAGCTTTAGTTGCAGCCGGCTTTTCAAACGAGATCTTCCTAAGGCTTTGTAAGTTCATTTCGCTGACATAACTTGTCATAACAATAGGCTGAATATATCAGCATAAATCATTGCTGGGGTTTTTTTAAAGTCTGTGTCCCATGCATTAATTAATTGACCTGAGATTGTGGAAAGTCAAAAAAGCCCGGTTAAGATAGGGTTAAAGGGTGAAATCACATCATCCTAATAACAAAATATCACATTATCGAAAATTTCATAAATTGTATCTCCCACCACAACTTCCCGACTGCTTGTATTTCACTGCATAAGAAAAAAACACATCATAGAGAGATACGTTTTTTATAGCTGTAACACTAAGGAAGACTTTACTACGAAATAGGGCAGACTTGTGTTCTGGCTTTTAAAATATGTTCTCCCAACTTAGAGGCAGCGAGATTTAAAATAATGACGTCCGAAAAGGCATCCTTTATGGGAAACCTGAAGCGAAAACACCTATACTAAACTATTGTTGGGTTCTTATAAAACAATCCCACAAATGAGAACCGAATGAAAGGTTTTCTGCGGTTTTGCACTTCGATACTCATTGACCCGCCATCTTGGATTATGATTTCAGTTACTTGCTGTTCTCAAGTCACAAATTGTCAACAATCAAAACTGAAATATGGCAAGGGGCCTGGGAAGGGTAACCTACTGACGTCATGATGCAAGATGGAGGGATATTGAGTGTCGAAGAAATAAAAAATGTTTTTACATTGTTTTCGATTGTGTGATAATTTTAGATCTTAACATGTCACAGAGTCATTTAATGTGACATATTCTTCCATTTTGTTCTCAAATTATTTTTCTCCGTTTTTATGTATACTGATTTTACTCTACCGGGTCTCCTTGACAGGTTTTCGTTTGAAAATTAAACTACTTTCTTACTTATGATTCAACGGTTTTTAATGAAAACAATATCAGTAGATCAAAATTGACTATACTCAATAGACGTTCATAGTACCAAGAAGTTACGATACATACAGTCGTTTCAGAGACAGTAAGCCACCGAAGGTTCCACTTGGTATGTTAATAAAGAAATGATTATCAGACAGATCTCTGTGGATAAATATTGTATAAATAGGCACATCATTTTTAATTACTAAGATACATTATTACAACATAAACACCATTACAATAAAATAATTTCATTACTAACAGTTGTGGCACTACAGTAAAGGTTTTATTAGGACCGTCTTGTCCTGTTTCTTTCAAAAAAGGTGTTAAGTCATTCGCGAGTCGACGATTTTCAATGTAAATGATGAAACTGAAAGACAATATAGCTTCCAGATGCAGTTATTTTGTACTCGAAGCATTTTTTTCCCTTGTTGTTTGATTTGACTGATCGGATGGTATTCGATCAAACGATCAAATCCAAAACAAAAACATTTACATCCATACGGGCTTAAGGTCAATCCATATCAATTACTAGAAAACATGTTTCAAAACTGCAATTTTTGTTTTTTTATTTAGTTTTTTCAACTTTTAGACACTGAAATTTTGCTTTCTTATTATTTATAGAAATTTCCTTGAGAATTATACAGTAACAAAAATTTAGCAGTGCTGATTGGTCGAGAGGAGTGCAGTTCATTTTCTTTTACAACCATTTGTCACATTCCTGACTTTTTCCTTGGTGAACTCAGGCTCTGGCCTTTAGTAAAGGCTGGAACTAGTCAATGTCAACACAATCTCAAATATAGATCTGTCAGAAGCAAATCAGCTGCAGCCGTATCAACTTGATACGAATAACACTGCGAAACAGTCACAATGGTCAATTTACAATTCAAAAGGGTTACATAATTTAGGTGACTTTCTACTGCTTGTCAGTGTGTTCTGTACCTGTAGCAGAATTTAATAATATATTTGCAGTATATTGTATGCAAAATAAATTAACCGTTGTTTCCAGAACAAAGACTCATTTTCACATAGCTCTAAAAATATGTGGTACAAAAAATATTTGGAAAACATTTTGGCAAATTAGAATATGAGGAAACTAACCAGGATCTATTTATTTGATACTCTGCGTAGCCTTAAAAGGCGTCGCTCCACTATGAAATAGCACAAACAATCCCCAAGGTTGTACATCTTATTATTTTTAGGGACTGGTCAATAAGTATAGGGGGCGCGGAGAATTCTCAAAAGTAATACCTGAAAATTACACGGCCCACCCCTTATCGCCGGCACAACATCTGCAGACCCACCCCTCGGTACTGGTTGAAAATAACGTGACCCCCCTCCACTTAACAAATATTTTTTTTCACTTTGTTTCACCATTCACATGTTTTTAGTCAGATATATGACCACCTAAATAAATGTATATAACTACCAGAAATGTCAGTCTATTTATTTCGCAGTATAACTGAGGGGAACGTCACTATCCCCATCACTCCCATCATTGTCTCTATCGGTTCCACTTTTAGAGTCAGCTAAGAAAACTAAAGCTGGTATACTGTCTTCATCTGAGCTGCTGCTCCCAATTTCCTCCTTAATTACATCCCCACTCTGTTTTATATAGTCGAGTATTTGGGTTTCGATACCATTGTAGCCTGTGAACAGGCTATCTCGGCTGGGGAAACGGGGAAAATAAGGACCGACAGACCGCAAGTGAAAGTAGCCTGAGTTCGAGGTTGAAGGGAGGGCGGGAAAGAGAGCCTTTCCGCAAACTTTACAACATTAATTTCGATGATAGATGATGTGTCGAATGACAGTGGTATCGGGGTCCAAATACCTGATTATATAAAACAAAGAAAATGAGATTTACAACAACAACAACAACTTTTTATTTTCCACCATTTTAAATTATATAATATTAATTAAATGACACTAAAGAAAGTAACTACAACAAGGTGGTTAGGCACCCGAATATTTAATGTTTTAAATGTTACTTCGCAAAAAGATGTTCCCCAACTGTATGATAAAAAAGATAATATTTATAGATTCTGTTTAATATGGTGATAAGTTACTTGCAACATATATCGAATTACATTTGATCTCAATATTAAGGGTGACCATATTTGTGGACTGTAACAAGCTTTCAATAATATCTCTTGAAAGTATTGACTTATTAAGTAATATCATAAACTTCCATTGAGATGGAATCAATACTTCAAGTCAGGTAAAGATACAGATATATACAGGTGCTCCCCACGGGGCTTTTTAGCTACCTGTTTGCATGAAGTGCAAGGGCTAAGCGTTGAGGGACTTGGCAAGGCCGCTGGTCAGATATGGAGGCGTGAAATGAGATGACCCAACCCATTACTGGGGCTCAAAATTGCAGGACCCACCCCTTTGGGGAGGCACAAAGCCTTGTGACCCACGTGCACCCCCTCTGTGCTCAGGGACGACCCCCTATGCTTATTGACCAGTCCCTTAGATGAATCTCAACCAAACATGGTCACCTAACTAAATAAAGTTGACCGATTAGTACATTTTTGGTTAGTAGGTTGTCATGGAAACTCAATGACTATATTTGAATTCCATCTTAAAACGAAACAATTGTATATTTGTGTGTTCTTAGTTTGTTATTTTCATCAGTTGCTATTTCATAAAATCCACAGTACAATTTCTTGACATTAACAAGAACGTCTGGACATTATATAACAGCAAGAACTTACTTCTTAAATTTATATACTTACAATTCTTCAAGAGACGTTAAGCCAGCGAAGAATCCATTTTGTATGGTTGTGATACTATTGTAAGCTAACTTTCTGTGGATAGTAGATAGTATAATTACAAAACTAGATACATCTACATGCAGCTCCTAATTAATTAACAAGACGCGTCAGTAAATTACTAATACTGATTCTTTTGTATGTCTGCAAAGGGCACTTACAATGACTGATCATTACGTTTTTTTCATTGGTACATTTAATTTAAAAGAAATATATTTTGCAAGCCTTGAATCGAACATGTTGTCGAGTTATAAAAGAAAAATATTTAAAATACTTTTGGTCAAAACTCTGCAGTATTAGAATTAGGATAACGTTAATATTCCAATACGAAGAATACTTCAGTTTTGGGGCTCTAAAACCATCCAACAAACGAGAAACGATTGATTTTGCACTTCAACACTCATGCGCAGGTATTGAGGCAAAACTCAACGCACAAACAAGTGAGTTAAAATGTCACACAAGTCAGAACAAAATGGCCGGCGGGAAGACGAGAGGCTAGGTGCCTCAGTCAATGGTTATGCGGTTGACCGCTGACCGTAACAACAATGAACACATAGTGGCGTGACCACTTTCTTTTCTTTTCTAGGAAGTTAGTAGATAGCTCGGTAGTGTTAACAATAGGAACAAACGTAACTTGACAAGCTAAAACGCTAACTGTTAGATAACATTCAATGCTCGTAATCGCTGAGGTATGGAGCCGGGTTACGGGATGAGCGTCTCAATTGACTGGATACATCATCTCCTTTGGCTCATATCGGTCGCAGGGGGGGGGGAGTACCCCTGGTAGCGGTATCTAAGTGGGTTGAGTTGGGACCAGGAGCCAGGACGTTGTGAAGAGGTAAGGCTATATCAGCAGGGATGTCAGGAGCTCTTGGTGGTTCCGGAGATGACGGGACAAACAAATGATCTTCATCATCAGAGGAGGAGTCTCCATGGTGATGATTGGTGTCAGGTACTGCGTGAGAAGGAACCTTGTAACATTCGTTGCGCTTAACGCGGTATGATGTGTTCCTTAACTGTGACCCTCGGAACTTGCTGATGTTGCACCAGTTGGCATCGACAGCCACGACCCTGTATCGATCACGTGGGCTGGACTTGTTCTGATCATTGTAGGGGTAGACTAAGTCTCCTACAGATATGGTTGGGGCTTTGATTGACTTACCAGAGGGTGCTTTGGCTTTTTCACTAAAGGGATGGTTCGTCAAACGGTTATCGTGTTGTTTGGTGATAAGCTCATGATCGTTGACAGGGAGCTGAGAGCCAGAAAACTGGTCTCTCTGTGTCCACATTTCCCTTGCAGAAAGACCACGGCCACGAATGCGGGAGTTGAGAGTGGCAGTAGCAGTCGAAAGTGTTAGGGGAGAAACAGTGCTATTCTGGGGCTCTTGGCGAAGAAGCTCAGTCTGTAGCTCTTGCACTGCCCGTTCAGCAACAGGGTTCTTGTTGACATTCTTTGTTCTGCCAATTTCTAAGGTTATGCGGTGCTGTCGTAGGAGCTTGTCGTCGGCAAAGGCATTAAATCCAGGGGCGGGATCAGTAGGGATAACGGCAGGCAGACCGTCTAGAGGACGCATCTCGATGCATATACGAATCAGGGCTTCACGCAGTGTCTGGTGGCGTTCATCTTCGAGGAGGGTTGACGTTGTGAATGAAGTAACACATTCACGTAGAACTCCGATGAGCTGGCGGTTGCGTTTGATGATATCAGCTGCAAAGAAAACTCCTACGGCTTCGGGAGGAGCAGTGGTTGTCTGTTCGATAACGGTATGTGGAACTTCACGTATCGAAGCACAGTGGTGACAACTATCAGAGACGCGGCCAATAGCTTTATCCATATCAAGGGCAAACAGGTAGCGACGTGTTACCGTTTTCAATCGGTGGGCAGAGAAGTGAGAAGACCGTCAAGCACCTGACGTGGAACAACAATACATTCTCGGGTTGGCGATAACGGTTCGTCGTGGCGTGCTACTAAAAGGCCATCTCTGGAGACGGTCACAGCGTTCAGGTATCGCTTGACATCGGTAGCATTGGTGGTTTTCTTGGACGGCCGGGTGCCTTGTTTCAAATGCGAGTGGGTACGGCGGAGATCGGCACAGTCTGACTGAATCGAAAGCCATATGCATGCAGCTCTGCTGGTGAAAGGCAATGAGGCCTGACCCGACAATATATCTGTGACAGTGACATTGCGAACTACTGAGGACTGGGCTTGGTTGACAAAGCTGCAAACTTGGCATGCGATATCATCACAATCAGCGGCATTCCGGCTGGCAAAAATCTGAAGGGAGAATTGAAGCGCTTGCTACGTGTTGGACCGAAGATTGGTAACGACTCACTGTAGACAGGAACGTTGTGACACCCGGGCTAGCTGAAAATTCTCCACGACACGGCTTGTCATATGCCTGGACATAAGGCTTGATGTCCGTCAGTACGCATGGATATGTAGAGGACTGGATAATATATGGGGCAAAATGTTTAGTAGATGTAGCAATAACTAACGTCTCAATTTCGCATGGAAGCCATGACAGCTGATGACCCCGGAGCTTCGCACTAAAATAACCCGCAAGAAGGAGCTTCTCTGACTGTGTGACATACAGGGTAGCTCCTATTCCAGGCTTTCTCAGGGCAGCATCGGTGACGATCCATAGTTAATCAGAGGAGCTCAGAGGGTCTGGGTAGAATTATAGAGCGGCTGGTTGCGAGAGCCTTCTTGGCTTTGTTGAATGCACAGAATAGCTTGTCATTCCAGTTGATGCGTTCGGATGAGGTATGGCCAGCGATGGCATCATCAAGTGGGGCCAGGATGGAAGAACAGCCAGGAATAACACGAGCTAGGACTTTGTAAGCGCCGATAAATGATTTCATAGCACGAACGTTCTCTGGGGCTGCGCAGGATGCTAGGCAGAGATACGATGGGGGCTCGCAGTAAGAGTGCCTTGTGACCAGGTCCATCCCAGGATGGTAGTGGACTTTGGGCTGATTGTAGTCTTTCGTGCGGAAAGGCGCAGGTTATTTCGTTGGAGTACAGAAAGGACTCTGGTCCAGTTTTGCAGCAACTCTTCTGGGGAATTTCCTCCTCAGTATAGGTCATCGGCAATCTTAGCTACAATGTCCTCTTGAAGTAGGTCGCCAAGCACACGACACAAATTCAGCTCTTCAAGCGCTGTTTCGGATCCTGGCATTCCCATTGCTGAGCGGGTATACACACGGACGCCCCGGAAAGGAGTAGCAACGCCGCAATACTTCATGGACTGACGGGCCAGAGGAATCTGATAAAACGCACTTGTTAGGTCTGTGGTAATGAGGTGCTTCCATTGGGCTATTTGGCGCAGTGTTGAATCGACGATTGGCATCAGCGAAGGTTGTGGTTTGCTGTACCTTCCAAATTCGGCGAATGGGGTCACTAAACGGAAACCTCCACTAGCTTTCTTCACAAGAAATGAGGGGTTCAAGTACTCCACAGAAACATCGATGTCTTCAACAGGAAGTTCCGGTATAAAAGGCTAAGCCCCGCCCACTGATTTTGAAAAATATGAATAGTAATTAAGAAAATGGCGGCCGTGTGGCAACCGTCACGACCAAGTCGTAATATTTTTTTTTATAAAATGAATACGCAGCGAATATGGGCTTTGTTCTTTTTCCATAGCAAAATGGAGCACTTGATGTTATTGTTTTCTGCTGGAAATAAAAGAAATAATGACTCTTCGTCCCGCTTGACGCGTTTTCCTCCACTTCAGCTCAGCGACCTTGAGCCTGTGTGCACAATGCGCAAAAGCAGTTTCTTTTGCGAGTGTATGCGCAGTTCACAGTCTTCTTGATCTGTTACAGTTGTTTCTTGCATCGAGTTTGTTTGTTTGTTTCAATACGGATTAATTTGTGTATCATGAATGCCGATATTGATGAGGAAAGAATTTCGGTTCCTCATGCAATTTGAAGGCAAGATTGGCGAAGAAGAGAAGATGATACAAAACCCTCCAATCTCGCACACTGAATGAAGCAGACAATCGTCACTCGTTTTTGGTAATTAGTAATTTCTCGTTCATGGAGGCTGGATCGACTGGACTAGCAGAAGTGTCAAAGATTTCCCAAGCGGAGGAAGTACCAGATACACACTCCAATCAACAAAGAGGATCCTGACAAACATGTTGCTTTTTTCACAACTGGTGACTCGTTGAAATGTTTGGTCAAAGAAATGACGAAGAGGCAAGAGCAGCGGTTTCCGGCTCAACACGATAATTCAACGACCAACAGACGAACAGTCATGCAGGCAGGTCGAAGTTCTCCGTTGAGTCTAGCGCCCTGGTTGAATGCACCAGTTGGAAATATCAGTATGGTTCGGCTCGCCAAAAATTAGCGGTAAATTTATCGTCGATAAGCAGCGTCGATATGAGGTAAGTCGCGAATTTGGAATTTTGGACGCGATTTACCTTTCAGAATAAATTAATTGCTGGGAACAAATATAAGCAATTTTAAAATATTAATAAACAATAAATATGTACCTGTATGACAGTTTTTAGCACTTTTGTCGTCAAGGTAAAAGAAAATATCACATCGTAAATGTATTTCATATTTGCCAGCAGTGTTTCTCTTCCTGCTACACCTCTACAATTACAATAGAGCTGATTTGGTTTGACTTTCCAAAGGTCGTTTACCTCAGATTTATTATGAAAGTAGCAGTATTGGTGTATACCCTAGAGAGGATCCATTTTGGAAATTATTATTATGAAATGTGTGTCATGCGTGCAGCTCATGACACTGAGTGAGATAATTTTACAATTTTTGTTTGTAGGGAAACAAGATGTACAGTTTTCTGTAAGTTATAACTTACTGGACTATGGCCAGTTCTACAGAGGTCTCACCTCCTCTCTTCTCAGTTGCATGTAGAGCCATCTGCCTCAGAGGTCATCCAGTTCCTGATATAAATTATGTTTGTAGACCCAGGAATGTAAATATTCAAGGTTTTGAGAGTTCTTGGAAATAGGCAGTGTAAGTAATAGCAAATCCTTGAATTTCCCATCATTACTACATGTAAGTAACCTGATGTTTTGTAGTGAAAATAAAATTGCAGTAATCAGTACCACAAAATGTTGGCATACCCCTTTTGACTGTGCTAATCTTTTATGTAGGAAACTGTTGTAATTTGTTTTCAGGAAATGACAAAAGCCTTGAATTTTACCATAATTTCATGTCATTTGTGTTAGGCTTGTTACTCCATTTTGCATCCTTTCATTATTCCAATTGGCATAGTTGTTTATCCTGTCTCAATTTCAGAGCAAAGGAAGGGGAAGGAGTGGTTTCATCAAATTTTAAAATATACACTTCTCTGAAACTTGGCTAATTAATATAAATAAGAGATATGTAATATATACCCCCTTCCTCAAAATATTATACAGCATTTGACTATATGATAATATAATCTGTAATTTGCAAGAATTTTAAAATTTACTGATGTCTAATCATGGGTTTCCCACTTTATAGTTGCAATATCTTGCAATTTTAAAAGTCTTATGGCTAATTGTGTTTAGCGGTAAACTATTATATATAACACCAAGTTTGTGTAACTCTAATTTGAAATCATAAAATAGATTAATGTACTTTTTTATTGTATTTTAGCAGAGGTTTAGGGGGGATATCCTAAGCCATGCTAAAGCTGTCCCATCCTTTAGTTTCAACATACTGTTTCTGCATTATACAACATACATTTTTCAGGATAATCTTTTGAATATAGACTATAAGGGTATGCATAGTCCATCCCTGGTTGGACATGTAACATTATGAACTGACAATTTCAAAATATTTTAAATTGCTGAATGAGAATATAAACAGATAATATTTATATTCCCTGTAAAGTACTACATGTAGTTACCTGTAGCTAGTACACCAGTCCTGATCCCAGACCAACTGACTCCAATAACTCTTTGTCTTTCATGAAAATATTGGGAACAAATTTATTGATTTGAGTTTAGAATTTTGCTTTTGCAGTCAGTAAAGACATTTGTTTTATTATGAATTAATGTAAGCTGGTGCACATATATATAGTATTGGATATTGTTATACAGTTGCTTTCAAACTTCTACCACTGGCTACCATACCTGTATGTTCCTCATTCATAGCTGTGAGTGTGGCTCTGACCACTACTAAATGATTTGAGGAAGTAGTTGATTTGGGTTTACTTGATAATTTGTAAATAGTAAATTTTTTGAAAGCATTTTGTCAACCTGTACATAGAAAAGTATAAAGCACTTATATTTCTCTCTTCTAGTCAAATAAAACAATAGTTGCAACTAACAACAATTGTGTGTTGTCATCTGTGAGATTTGAACATTTGTGGTTGTAGGGAGGAGGGGGGATTCAGAGGGTAGTGGTGACCCTGA
>JANVCJ010069493.1:0-12840 GCA_026413505.1 Epizoanthus ramosus
AATGCGGCGGATCTTGGTGTTTGGATTTCTCCAGCACTTCTCAGTAGAAACCCCAGTAGTTTATTCGCCTTGGCACACCTCTCCAAAACGTGCCTCGACCAGGTGAGTCCGAGGCCTTTTTCAGCAGCTGTAGTGGCCAGGGTCTCTCCCTTGATCTCAAACGGGAATTAGCGATCATGAGCGCGCGCGGCAGCTTGGCTTTGGACGAAAAATAATTTTATCTGATTAAAATTGATAATTCTTAGAACCTGTTTCTCACTGATTCACTGATTGGGTGTATGCTAAACCTAATTATTCACCTCAGTGTCGGTGAAAGCCCAGGATATTCACCTCGCCGCATTCGCCTCCACGTTGGCAAATCATTACTAGCTACTGACCTCCACTTTGGAGGATAATTGTTAGTTATTTTATGCTCTTTTGAACAAAGTCAGCTGAATTTTTGTTCACTGGCTCACAAGTTCGTTTTTTATCTTGTGCGCTGGTTCGGCAGTTCATTTTCTCTAATGGATCTCTGTATGATAAAAAGAAACTTACATGCTGTTTGAAGATACAGCTTCAACTGTCAAATTTTGCAACAACTCAATCATGTGTTAAGTACTCTGTACTGTCACTATTAATAGTCGAAGACAAAAGCCGTATCTTCGCACAGCCATGTAAGATCATCTCTATATGTCTTACATGCTGTTTGAAGATACGGCTTCTCCTGTCAAATTTTTCAACAACTCACTCGTGTGTTACTGTTTATACTCATTAAGCCTGGTTTCCATATAATCGTTCGAGTCTTCCCGATCGTCCCGGTCTTTCCAAATTGAGTCCAAACGACCCAGACGATTATATGGAAACACCACAGGGACGACCGCAGACGATCGAAAAAGACCGAAAAGATCAAAACGATCGCGATCGCTTGGATAGAAAAAATTCTATCCGGAAGATCGGGACGATTGCAAAAGATCGTGATTTTTTTAATGGAAACCACTCTCGGACGATCGGGATGATTCGGAAGACTGGAAAGATCCAAAACTATCCCACAGTGCACCGCACTTCCCACATTGTGTTCCAAAATGGCGGGGTCAAAGGGAGTTTAATACAGTATTACGATTGTCTATATAACAAATTCAATAGGGATTATAAAAGCAAATTCGTTCGGTTAAATTGCTGGACAAAGATTGTAGACGCTGCAGAAGCAGAGAAAAAATACAAGAATGTGAGAACCGCTTACTGTCGCTACTAGAAGAAGAAGAAGAAAACCATACCATCCGGCTCTGGCAGAGATGCAGTGCCACCCCCAGCAGAAATATCTTCCTAACCCAAAACCTGTGCTTTCGCCGTTCCCTTCTCTGTCTTCTTCTCCGTAAAGCCGCAACAACAAGCAAGTATGACGCAACAAGATTCGCTCTTTCATTTATCGCTGCCATTTTAAAAAGTGGTTTTCGCGCCAAAGGATTGTTGTCGGATTCAGGACTTCCACCATACGGCCGCGCGAGGAGCGACCGGGAAGATTATATGGAAACCACAAGTACGTCCGGGTTGCCCGGGTCGTCTCGATCGTTTCAAAAATATCTGAAAAGACCGGGACGATCGGAAAGACTCAGACGCTTATATGGAAACCAGGCTTAAGAGTCTGTTACACTAGATACATCAAATGTTGTTAGATTTGCTTGGAAGATACGACATTTCTCTCAATAAAAATTCAAGTTGGCATTTTTGTATAATTGTCCTTCCCATCAAGCTATATAATGAAACATCATACTTTGTATGTTCTGATTTTAGTTTAATTCTTTTACAAGGACAAAGCGTATTTACAAACGCAATATAGTGTAAACATGGCGTTTATCATGTATTTCAAATACTATGAGGGTGTTAACATGAGAACCGGATGAACTCAGACTTGGACGAAATGTTGGCATGCATGGTACTAGTATGAAACATTAAGTGATTAGCATCTGCTCAAAACAAAGCAAACTGGTCGGGCCTGAATATTGTTTTTTCGTTTAAATGGGAAAAATCGCCAAGCCGGACTGAAGTCAGACTATCTAACTTATATTTATCCCGGTTCAGCACCCGAAACGAGTCGTCCCGGCCTGGGGTGATTCTTTGAATCGCTCTCAAGGATTTGTATGAACACCGATCTGAGTTCGTCATGGTCTGAGTTCACCCCCGTCTCATGTAAAAACACACTCTAACGCCCCTTACAGACTTTGTGCCGGACACGACACCTAGGCACGTTAACCTGTCTGAACGCGCAAATTTCCTGACACGGTGCTCAGACACGGGTGCCACCTGCAGAGGTAGGTGTTGTCAGTGCCCGAGACATTGTTCGTGTTTATTTACAATTTGTAAAGCTATTAACGCAACCAAGACGGCACCAGCAAGGTCGAAGAGAAAGCTATTGATGTCAAACTTCGTTTAGAAAGAGTTCTAGGAATGTAGTTCTGGCGGTATTTTTAAGTTGTCTCTACGTTCTAGGTCAAAAAGAAACAATCGGCCCGATTAGAAACACATTCAACGACTGCAACTGGCGTTCGGCCTCATGACCAGAACACAATGAATAATTGGGCATCAGTTTGGGCAAATTATCTTCCAGAACGCCTACGTGTCTGCGCATCACTCTATCTAGTGCCAGGAAATGATGCCCTGGCACGGGGCGCTAAATCTGGACGCGACCTAAACCATTTCTATTCAAAAATCTTGTGGTACAGTTATAACAAAGATCTGGTAGACTAGTTTTTAAAAAAACTAGGTTTTCTACGTCGGCGAGTAGGCCAAATGATTGGACTGATCAGCTAAAAGTTGATATGTTATGGTTTTCGCCGTGAGGGTGAAAGATCTCAGCTGACGTTTCGAGTACTAGCCCTTCGTCAGAGCACTGTTTTTGTGTACTGCAAACCAGAGTACTTAAATATGAGAGCTCATCCATTTATATCTAAAACAGTGAAATAAATTTCAAACTCTTCATGGAATTCAGAAACTTGAAATTGAACCCTAATTGGCCAAAGCGAAATAAAAAGCCGGACAGATCTAGATTGGTGCAGAATTAACACAAAGCCTGCCATGCGGGAACAAATCAACTGCCAATGGGGCAACTGTTAGTGATTATTAAGTATTCCAAAGAAGCATTTAATCGAAAAAAGGGGAAACAAATACGGGCAAATGATTACACAAGCGGTCGAAAACACGTAAGTTCATCAAAATGTTTCTTTTTGTGTGATTAACAAGCAATCATATCCTTTTTCGTGCGAAAACCAGATCTAGCAAACGTTTCAACTATGGCATTGTACTTGCCGTTTGTTCGTATAATTTTGTTAGTCTTTGACTTGTACAGATTTATTCCAAAAATTCATCCAAGATAAATGTAAAGATGTTTTTTATGCTAGTGACGAATATAATATTGAAAGGGCGCTAAAGCGCTGTGCTAAAGCGCAGCTGCTGTGTTGTACATCATAGAGACAACCTTTTATACGAAAAGGTAAATCAACTATCATGTCTTACAGAGGTGAAACTTTGCGAGGTATCCTGTGTTTTTCATATGTATAGGCAATTGCATGGATAGAAGTGCGTTTTGTAATAAATCAGACTAAAAAAATTGCACGTCGCTACCCTGGCGCAGTTTGTCCATCGTCTTTGAAACATTGCGAGTGCAGAATTAGTCCAAATTTCCTCGACAGACCATGTCATTAATTATTAATCATACAGACACAAACATTCTACATTCTGATTGGCTGAGAGAAAGTGAGGATATAGTTTTTGTCAGAATATAACAATATTAAAACGGACCCTTTCCCAATTATTTGTTGAAGATTGTTTTAGGACATCCTGAAGATTTCCGAATTTTTCAGAACTTTCCTGAAGATTTTTCTAAACACTTTCGAAGATTTTCGGAACACTTCTGAAGATTTTCCGAATGGTTCCTAAAGCTTTTCGCACAGTGCCGGAAAATAACTAAAACTCTGTATCTATGTTCCCATATAGCTACAGCCATGTTTGATTAATTACTACTTCCAAGTTGCTTTGGCCAATCACTGTGTGGTTTCAACATCTAAACTCCACATCAGCCAAATGAACAGCACTTCTCTCAGCCAATCATAATGTTGAAAAGATAGTTGATGTATGATTAGGAAGTGAAACGCAACCAGTGGAAATGGGAATATGTGAAACGTGAAACATCAAACATTACTCAGTGATATAAAACTAGTAGAGATAAAACGCAGTTTACGACAAATTGCTGATCTGTTTCATCGTTGTATCTTCACTGTAATAGTCAATGTAAGTAGGTAAGTAAAGTAAGTAAGTAACTTTATTTAAGTGTCAAATCTTCTAGCTCGTATGAGCTAATGTGCAGTAAGAAAATGTTATTACTATGCAGTTGCATTAGTAAAGATGCTAGGACTGAGTGGAATTCAATTCGGTCTGTAATCGTATGAGTGATAACAAAATTGGACGGAAGAAAAAGTATACTTACAGACAAAATTGGATGACACAAAGTCCTATTACCAATGTTTATATACATTACAATTCCGAAACAAGAAAACAATTAAATGAAGCAAAAGAAGCGTATTTGAGCCTCTGTCGTGAAAATAACTATTTAGTACTCTTTTGTCTTGGACACAGTTTCATGGTTGTGGTAAGTTGTTGCTATTCATAGTAATTATTATCTTGCTGGCGATTTGACAGTAAGCCAGGGACTCAAGTTGTGATTGGTTCATTTAAATGTTCGATTGCATGCAGATATCCAATAAGAAAGATTTATTACTGGATAGTGTCCAATTAATGAGTCTGCATACCAAATAATGAATAATAGAGTAGTTAATGAACCAGTCACATTTGAGGAAATAAAAAGTATATGAAATGGGTACCATTTCAATCAGAACGGTAGGGATTTGAAATTCGGGGCAGAGCCCTCCGTATGAAACGTTATTGGGAGAGAAACTCCTACAGATAAATGAGGGTGACCGATTTTTCATTAACAGTGCTGGAAAAGAGACTATAAATGCCACACTACTGTCTACCCCGTTAATTTCCGAGCTATTGAGGTACTTCAGTCTTCTGACAAATCCATAATATTGCATAATACTGCCTGAGTGCTACTCTACAAGTCGGAGGATTGCAGACCAAGGAGCACTCCTACAGGGCGATTGCTTTACGGTGTCGTAGCATTTTCCAGTGTTAAAATCCACAGATTTCAGTGCAGTCACGGAGAAACAACGTAGTTTCCTACCCTTGACGCCATATGACCTGTCAAACAAGGCCTTGTTCTGGTCATTACACCCACTGGTGCCACTCCTTTGGGAGGTACAGTAGTTGTCCCGTATAGTTTGAAGCGTATCCCCTGTGGAGACAGGTTGACAATGACTTATGACTACAGTTTACTCGTTCCGTATATTTTGAAGAGTATACCCTGTGGAGACAGGTTGACAATGACTTATAACTACAGTTTGCTCCTTCCGTATATTTTGAAGAGTATATACCCTGTGGAGACAGGTTAACAATGACTTATGACTACAGTTTACTCGTTCCGTATAGTTTGTAGCTTAGGCCCTGTGGAGACAGGTTGAGAATGACTTATAACTACAGTTGACTCGTTCCGTATAGTTTGAAGCGTATACCCTGTGGAGACAGGTTGACAATGACTTATAACTACAGTTGACTCGTTCGGTATAGTTTGAAGGTTGACAAAGAATTGTCGGTCATTATGATGGAAGTAGAGAAGCGGTGTAACTTTCATAAAGCTATCCAATAAGAATGAACGACTCCCGCTCTTTGTCAAAACTAATAGCCGCATTCTAAATGACATTAATTGAATGTCGCGTTGTGATTTGCCGCAGTCTGTCTGTTTGAAGCTTTTTAATCCGACGCTTTCAACGCTTAACTATAATAACAAAAATAGGCGAAGCAAAACTCTTTTCTCTATCATCGTGCATGGCAGATATTTCTCTATATGCACGTGCAAAACATTTCGGTTTCGTTGGATATTATAGTGCTGAGAATGTCGCAACGTAGCCTGATGGCATTTGTTCTTCGACTACACTACAATTCCACGAAAGCCTGCACTATCGCCTTAATCTCTCTCTATATATGTTCTAACACACGTTATTATCACTACTATGCTAATAATAATAATAATAATGTATTTGGAGCATTATACGAATTCTCAATGCTCTTACAAGCTATAGGGAAATGTTACTGAAAAGGCTACAAAATTACAAAAATAGGATTACATGCTTTGATAAAATTACAATTCATTTAAAAGTTAAAATTTCACCAATGAAATTTCACGCTTTTATAAAACTATTGTAGCCGCTCTTATTTCCAGTGGAAGGCGATTCCATAAAGTTGCTGCAGTAGGTTTTCGTTGAAGACTTGAGAATAACCAACAAGTTTTGTGTGCTTGATCGTAGATTCAGTCTGGAAGGATTGTATTTAGTTAAAAGTTCTGATATGTACAGCGGTGACTGTCCATATAAAGCCTTGTAAGTAATAAGTAAAATCTTGAAAGTAATCCTCTTATGAACAAGTCCAAGAGAACAAGGACAACTTCCTGGTGCTGGTCCACAGCTCTAAGGTTGTCGTTGAAGACGCGCACTAGAGCTGTGTCGGTGCTGTGATGGAGTCTATAAGCTGATTGAAATTTCGGGAAAAGGCCGGTGACTACAAGGTAATTTATTGTTTAAGTATTGGCGACGCGCTCGATGGTCTTTGACATGAACGCTATGTTAGTAATAGGGTGATAGCTAGAGGATTGTTCACAGTCAAGCTTTAATATTTTCAAAGTAGGATGAACAACTCCTTTTTTCAGTGGCCCTGGACACACGCAGGTCTGAAGAGACACATTTATGATATCAGTTATGGAGTCCGCTAGAACATCCAGAGTCTGTTTAACAACAGTGGTAGAGACTGGGTCCAAGATGCAAGATTTAGGTTTCGATTGACATATCACTTCTTGTATGTAGCTGTTAGAGGCCTGCGCAAAGCTAGTAAACGAGCTGGAACGCACAGCTTGATTGGATTCCCGAAGGGTGTTCCTGAGTTTTTCGATTTTGGTTGTAAAGTACTCATTAAATCTCTCAGTGAGACAAAACAGTGAAGCATAGGATGGCAGGGCGCGCTCAGGCTTTACCAAAAACAGTCGTGAAATCACATGGAATAATTTGTTCTGATCAGCAGTAGAGATCTTTGAGCTGTAATAACTCGACTTGGCTGCATCAAGAGCATCAATGCATTCTTTACATCTGTCTCTGTAAATTTGCCAGTGCACTTCCAATCGAGTAGGGACATAACGCGCGATATAGCGCGCACTCTCATTGGTTGGAATAGCAAGACAAAATATCCTTGTCTACATAGGGTTGTCTATACCCACATAGGGTTATCTATACCCACGTAGGGTTATCTATGTTCTAAAGTTTCAAGCACAACAAATTAAACTCGCACAGTCTACAAACATTAGATAGCAATTTCATTTTCTGCAAAAACGTCAGCAGTTCTCGAGGGATCTTCAAGCACGTCATAAATGTGAGTTTCAAGCCTGTTGGGATTGCTGCTTGGATTCGTAGGTTCTAACACGCAGTAAAGAGGATCGTTGCTGTCTTTTGTGCTCGATCCAAGCTTGCCAACATCTTGCGATATCTGAGAGTTATGTATCTTGTTTGAAATTGCTGACGCATCCGGGATTAAGCTGCTCTCGTAGAACGGACCGTGGACAACCGCATAAAATGGACCTTCGTGGGCAAGTTTACATCCGCACTTGTCTTTCTCTTTTATCACTTTTGACTTGTGGATAATACCTTCTCCCACTTCGCTGTAAACCGGGTTCGTATCCTCAGCGGAAGATGAACAGTTTAGCTTCTTTTTAGAAAGAATGCCCGCTTCGCTATTCTTTTCGATTTCGTTATAGACGCGATCTTGCACAGTCGAGTTGCGAGATGATCCAGTCGGTTGGGTGTTCTTTAAGAAAGCACAAGCATAATATGCAGGGGAGCTTGGATTGTTTATAGCGTCGTAGACATCCTGTCTGCTGTTGTTCTTTATTTCTTCGGAAGCTTTGTTTTCTCTGTTTTTCAGATATTCCCATAAATGTGGGATCATAGTTCAGAGTACACTGTTCCGCTGCACAATCTGAATCATGGTGAAAGGCAAATCAACCTTACCCATGGCTATTTGACAGCAAAATAAGCCCTCGTGAGAAAGCTTGGGTCTTGCTCGCAACGTTAAGTTGAGACCACAAAGCTTAGCTTGCAGTCAGAGCGTGCTAAAGTGGAGCGAAGGGGCGAAAATCGGCTCTTGCTCGAGATACCCGCATCGCCTCACTAGAAATTAACAGGACAGCGTAATCCCACATAAATCTACTGAAGCCCCGACAGGACGGATAGGTAATATCAGCTCTTGCACGAAGCATCGCCCATCCGTCCACAGCTCTAAGCCTATGCATTTAAGGCTAATGCGTATTCTGCTTCTAAGTACCACTTAAGATATATGAACTGAGTGGGAGGCAATCGGCTCTTGCTCGAGGTCCTCGCTGCAGTTCCTTTCTATATTACAAGGGCAAAATGGGTAGGAATCGGCTCTTGCACGAACCTCCCGCGATGCCGCTTGCTGAAATTAATTTAGCTCTGTCAATGTATAAGTTTTTAAAGCTGTAGCAATCAAAAAATTAGCTGTGCACCCGAGGACAAATAGGACAGATCGGCTCTTGCTCGAAATCACTCACTTGTCTCCGAGTACTGTGTCATGTAAGCAGTGACGGATCCCATTTCGCCAAACCAATGCACTAAATCTGCCGATGAGTACCTTTACTATCAAAGTTAGCCCTAAAATGTTTTCCGATAAGCCATTTGCAGCAATCCAAGAGGCTGCGCCAATTCGGAAGCTGTGAGACTTGTCCGTGGAGCGGGCCAAGTTACAAAAATCTAAAGCCAGATACAAGCAACGGGAAAAGTATGACCGTGACACTGGTGTTAGGTCCACCGAGCAGAATAGCGGCCCAGAGGCTGAACCCCGAGCGTTCAAATAGTCTAAAAGTAGAGACACTGCGCAAATCGGTTTATCTTGGTAAATGAAAATGTTGCTTGGGTTGGACCTGTCGTTGTGCAGTTTGATTGCTTCGGTTTCCTGTCTACGATTTTTATAGCATGAAAATTTTGTTAAGTTTGATAGTGTTTTGTTGGGGTTTACAGTTATTTCTCCCACCTGAAGAGCTGCAAAAAAGGCTAACTAAAGCACACTTCCCTTTCACTAACAATATTTGATAACCAGATCCGAGACAGAATTCTAGTGCTGAAATAATTTGCTCCAATATCGGGAGCGTTATCGGTAGACAGTGGTCAAGAGAGGGGCTGGTTTTGGTGTACCCTCGCAATGTTAGTTTAGCCAATTTCCCTTTTGTTAGGTCTTAAAAGCTCTGTAAGCCGAATAACCAGACTGTGCTAAATATGCTATAAATTAGGTAAGGAGGATGTCAGAAATGGGTAACTGACATGCACTGCCATTTCTACACCCATTATTGAAATGTGTGGCAACAAAACCATGCACGGCTGTAAGTTTGACGAAATGCAACACTTAGGTTGGCTGTCAGCAAATTGCCAAAGATGGAACCCAATCAGTCTGCAGTAGCAGATGATCTGGAATTCGGGTGGCCTCGCGATCTATACATTGGGCCATTGCTCTGAATGTTGAGACTTGAGCTGTCCGAACTTCCGCCGGTCACAGTAGACCCAATGTCAGTGATGCTTTGTAAAGCATTTGTCACTGCCTGAGACACCAATGATGTCGCCTCGGTTTCTGGACTGCTTTGGTTTGAAAGTGGCGGATCTGGGCATGTCACTGAGCGTTGCGTACTAGGACCATTGATGGAATTTAAACCTGCCTCCGGTAGACTTTGCCTCATTGCAGTAGCCACAGCCTCACTGATTGCTGAAATCGCAGCTGGGTGAAGAGTGTTAACTTGAGGAGCGCTGACCAGTTGGGTGTGAGTTGGCTGGTATGAGATCCGACACCCTCATCAGAGCGAGGTTGTTTTCTGCATCCCCCTTGTCTTCCCTCTATACCAGGTCTTCATTTTGGAGGCATACTGACTGATAGTATAAAGAAGCAAAACCTATCAGCTCTTGCAAATTAAGTATCTTTATACTGCAGTACTCATAAGAATAAAGATTAACCTAACAATAATAATAACAATGACAAAAATACTCATACTGATGATAATAATATTTAATAAATTATAATGACAATAATTATTTAATTATCATGATAATTATTTAATTATCATGATATTTGCCGAGCGTAAGCGAGGCAATCATATTCTAGACACGATCGATAGACCGGTGCTCCGGCCGGACGGAGACTCAAGTCCTGTGGTGATTGGTTACCAAGCCCTGTGGGACGTCATCTGGCTGGAGCTTTTCATGACATGCGGTCATGGATCGGATGTGTGAAAACAGACCCAGGATAGACGAAGGATATTTTAAGGCTTTCTTCTTCATAAAAGAAACTAGATAAAATTGTATTCACTTGTGGAAGTATTCATCAGCTGGCTGACGTTTTAGCGACTAGTCTTATACCAGCGATTTCGTCCAGTTCAGTTGTGCAGTTCAGAGAGTTCGGAGAGTCGTATGTACCTGAATGCTGTTACATATCGACAGATCTCCGATCGACAATTATTGTCAGTCAACCATCTTCCCGCTGTGGCTTGTTGGTCAATGGAAACAGAAGCGAACGAGTCGCATGTTGCAGAATCGAATTTTTTTGCCACGAGGAGAGCTCCAGTTTCGAGAGTTTGTTGATAATATAAACATAGTGATAGTCAGCCAGCCTTCAGCAGTTCAGGTGAAAAACTCGGCACTTCACTTACCGTCGGTAACTGCTAGTAATAAAGATTTATTTCAGGCTATCCAAACCAAAAATCTGAACCTGGCTCTGTGCCCGGGTTTCTTAATGTCACGAGAAAAAACTCACTGATAAAAGAAAAATTATGGAAACTGATCCAATAGACCTTACTAGTAATCCCAAATTGTTAGTATGAACGCAACAACCTAAGGGCTACAATTTTAGATTCAATGAATGCCTAACAAAGGTATGAAGGGCACTTTCTGACTTTCAGGCAACATGCATGATAGCTACGATAGCTACGATAGCTACGCCCTACAGCACGTACAAAACACTACTGGTACATGCATGTACATGTAGTGAACATAAACAAGATAACTGTTGGATTGAAGTCCACCGTCCTACCAGGAAGATTAAAATTTCGCCACCGACTGACGCAAGTGCATTTTCAAGTGTGTTAAGTGTGATTCGACACCAGTGACGACGAATATTCTGTCCCATTTTAACTACTGCTCCGAGATACCGGAGAATATCCGTGAGTGCGTGAGTGAAAAACCATTGTACATACGCAATGCCAAGGGTCCAAATGGACCAAAACCAAGGGGGTAATTATAATAGACTAATAATTTTTGAAAAAGTTGTGTGTGGGCAGCACACATGGTACAAAGTACAACTATTGTCACAGAGTCAAGCGGAAGGTTCGCCAACGGACGCGGATTAAAATACTAGTACCGGTAACTGAGACTCAGAGCCTGAATCAATATATATAATAATAAGGTACCAAGGCCAATGATAGTTAATGTCCTGTAAGTATTTGAGCAGTCATGTCCAGTAAAAGTTATCAACGCATGAATAACATTATCTGAACAAGGCAACTGGCTCAGCGGTACCTGCCCAAATTTCCGGCCCCAGTAGTTTGCCGATGCAAATTAACGTGCGATACACGCACGAGTTCAACAATTCGCATATTTTTACAAGACAGCTTCACTCAAGGATTATTCTCGGTTATCTGGCACGGAGCAGATAACATAGCTCCCCGATAGCTACGATATAGCACTTTCGAGCCTTTTTCATTGAGGTGAACTCCATCTCACTACTAGGGTACGAAATTAAGGGGGAAAAGCCAGCCAAAGCCAGTTGTTTTGGCTGTGGGCCGGTAGAATCAGTTGTCTCAAACATACAGTTAGCCGGCTCAAAATGTCCGGTTAAAATCCCAGGAGAACATTCTGCAAAATTGTAAATTCAGATGTTTAATCAGTTTTGGTGCTTGTTACCTTTTCATTCCGATTCTCAATTCCCTGCATCTAGAAATATTGATCATATCCTAAGATTCCATATGATGCAACTCAATCATGCTGCTTTTAAAAAATCTCGCTGACATATATAGCTGATTGCACACCGAGTGCCATGTTATGGCCAAATGCCCAGAGGTAAAAAAATCGTGAAGCTGAAATTATATACCTCTTCAACAGCCCAGAGAGTCAAAGCGACCTTCCTTTGTCAACGAAACAGAAGACTGGGTTTTGCAACAACTGGAAGAAGGGCCGACCATGGCAGGAATATCAATATACACTGTACAGAATATCATGTCGACAGAAACAACAACGTAGCTTTGTGTTCTATCAAAAGTGCTTTCGTGTGATGCATTAATAATAACAATAATAATAATAATAATAATAATAATAATAATAACACTTTATTTTACAGCGGTTGCTAGAATTACACCAGTAATTAAGCCAGATTAACACAGAACTTCAACAATCAAAGTGATTAGTTTCGTGTATAACTAATATAACTAATATATGCGCCGTCATGGCTGCCTGCCTTCATCGAACGCTCATTTTATTTCTTCAAATATCCCTTGTATGGGATGTTTTATCGACTAGAAACGTAGTAGACCTTCAACATAAGGATGTTTTATCTCAGATTCGATATTGTTTACTGGACTTTATAAAATAAAGCAGATATAACGCGCGCTCTGATTGGCTGGATGGCGTTCTCTATAACTCAACATAGTTCATCCTC
>JANVCJ010069504.1:0-12838 GCA_026413505.1 Epizoanthus ramosus
AACATGGATGTTAAAGTCGCCAGTAATAATCAAAGGTTCTTTGCATAAAATAACTGATTCAAGGTAGTCTGAAAGTTCGTTAATAAAAGTACCAATTGGTATCGGATGCTGTCTAGAATACGGCGGTCTATAGACAATAATGAATTTGAGAAGAAACGATTTGTTAATAACCTCCCATTCTGAAAATTCAAATGAGCGGAGAACGGCTGCATTGACTTTCTTGACTACAATATTGTCTCTGAACAGGATAGCTGTTCCACCCCCTCGGCGATCTGATCGCGGATGATCAAGTAGTGAGTAGCCCGGTGGTGTGCAATCTATTCTTGCAGCAGAATCATCATCACATAGCCAAGTTTCTGTTATAGTAGTAATATCTGGCTTACAGTCGTGTATAATGTAGTCGCAGAGTTGAGCTGATTTGTTATTCACTGAACGGGCATTAAGTAGACAAATCCGTAATGGCTGTAGGAGATTAGTAGGGTTCCTGTTCTTGTTCATGAAACAGGACTGACTTAGTTGATGATTGGAACCAGTTGAGGTCGATAGTTTTCTAGGAATGGGAGTTAGGTTGTTTGTGTTTACATGCCGACGCGGTCTCAAATTAGCATTTGATCCTAAGATTTTGTTGCCCGTTGTGATTCGTACCGGGATCCGACGCTTTCCAGCCCTTTTTCCTCGATACTTCAATAATCCAGCAAGTTTCAAAGATGTAAGAACTTTGGATGTTGCCACTGAAGTGCAGGTTCGGCGTATAGTGAGAAGTTGGCGACGAGAGTAACACAGGTCGTCAGTAACATGCAAATTTGATTTTGACGGTTGCGAAAGCCCGCGAAATTTAAATCTCTGATGATTCAGTTCAGTTACAGAAAGATGATTTAAATCTCCTGATACTGGACCAGGGTTTTCTGCTATGTCCATGTTAATGGTTATTCGAATAGGGGGATCATGTCCAGGAATGCACAGCGAAGTATACCCATGTTTAGACCACTTTCCAATAGCACGGCGAGTGTGGTGAAATCCAACGGAACCAGAGAGGTCAACAATGGAACAGTTAGATCGTGGCAAGCAACGAGGCGGAGGTTCTTGGCGTAAAAGTGTACTAACGTAGGGAGTATTTTTTGCCGGTATGCTATTTTAAAAATATAACGTATCAAATAATCAGGAGTATAATCCAGGGGGGGGGGCACATATTCTTACTGTGTTATAGATATTAGGACTATTCTATTATGATTTTGTTTGAATGCAAAGGGCAACATTACGCAAGAGAATCTGTTGCACAACTTGGTCTTGGATCTCTTAATTTAGAAATGCATGAAATAGAAATCACTCGTATTGCATTCAACAATTTTGAATTGAGGGCTATCACGAAAAATCAATAGCAGGGTACGGTAGGTTTAATGGCAATTGCTAGTCGAATATGGTCATTAAACCTAACCAGCAAATAACGTTGTTGTGATAGGAATTAGGTTAGGAATTGCACCATGCTATTTGGCATGAAACTACTAAATAGTTTCCAGGGCAACAATTGCCAACTTATCAATTATCGTTGCTATGGGAACATTAGTTCCAAACTAAAATCCGCCATTTTGGCCGCCATCTTGGATTTTTGAATTGAGTTTTTGCTAATTTTGAAAAATATTTATAAAGCAAAATTTTACACGCTAGAAGTATGAAATAACCGAAAGAAAACTACAAATTTGGATTTTAGAGCTATTTTTTTCGAGAATAATTCTGAAAGCAAAATCTAATTTGCATATTTTTTTCGATAACGTCATCAATACTGACGTCATCTAATTAGTGTTAAAACACTCGCCCATTATCTGGCTACCGTTGCTAAAAAGATTTTGGCGATTGGTCGAACGGCAAAATTTGGAGGTCGGAAAATTATTGGGGTTGTGGTCAAAATAACCCCCCCCCCCAATGCCTTTAAGGGTTAAGGGCATTTTATGGCAAAACCCTTTCGTCAAATTTACATTTTCAGTTGTTAGTATTGTTGTTGTTGTTGTTCTTCTTCTTATTGTTTGCACATTCTATTATCGAGTTATGGTTTACTTACAGTGTTTTTAACGTATTAAGTTTTCTGAGGATGGTTGCCTCCACTGATAATAATTTGTTGCCACTAAGATCCCTGTATGAATATGATAAGAAAATCTCGTTGTTTAACTTTCCTTATATTACTAAAACAGACTTTCTATACTCTTGCTACAACACAATGTTATAGCTCAACTTGTTAAATGTGACAAAATAATAATAATAATAATAATAATAAAATATTAGTATTCTGCTCCATGGCTCACAGGCCACGCCATGCGCCCAGTGTAGCTTTAGCTTGTAGCATACAGTTGTACCTTCTGCTATATAATAACTTTATATATGTGCCAAGTACATCTAGCAGAGAGAAAACCTTACACTGACTGAGAACACCTAGCTACACTAAATTAAAATACTAATACGTTTATACTATATATCAAGACATAATCATTTTTTATCCCTATCTGGCTGCGCTTTTTTGATGTCAGGAAGGTTGAATCGCGCCCACCCCCACCACCCCTATTTAATTTCCTTGTCGTAAATGGTAACAAAGCCGTAATTGGTAGTTTAGTTAATTAGTCCACGATGTACATTTTGGCAATTAGCTAATTCAATTATGACATCATGTGACGCCACAAAGATGCCATCTTTTTTTCCCGCCTTAATTCATTGGAAATTAATTAAAAACCACAGATTTGGCATTTGCTAAGCTAGATCTATAATTTCTATGAAAAATATCCGAGTTAAATTAATTTATTACAAAAATGTTAGGTTTTTGACAAAAGTGTTAATTAAGAACATGGTTGCCATGGCAACGGTAGAGCGTTTTACATGTATGATTGGCACATCAAGTTGTCAGCTAATACATTTTGGGAATATCAGAAAGGCATTTAATAAGGCCTGTTCAAACGTACGGATCCGACATGTTGGTCCAGCACCATTAAACATTGTTGGATGCAACATGTTGGATCCGTTTGAACACCATGTTGGACGATGTTGGATGTTGTTTGATAATGCTGGATGTTGTTGGATCACGTTTGATTTGGTTCAAACTTTTCGTCCAATATTATCCAACATTATTCTGTGTGCCGGTCGATGGCGCGCGTGCGCACAGCGTCCATATGTCACGCGATCACGCCAGCTATCCAACATGTTGGACGGTGTTGGATTCGTTTGTACACTTCCCAACCAACACAGTGCAACATCGTCCAACATTGTTGGACCAACAATGTTGGACGATGTTGCATCCATTTGAACGGGCCTTTATGATCATTTAGCTATCTTCAATTCCGTTATAACGAAAGCATTCCTAACTGGTTTCTTTGTGGAGAATGAGTGTGTGTAAATTCAAGTAGAAATAAAATTGTTGCTGTTGTTGTTGTTGTTGTTGTTGTTGTTGATTACAAGGTTCTCTGGGGTAAACAAAAACTCACATTAGACAGAGTATAATTCAACGAATATATAATACAGTAATACCAAATACTTACAACGTTCTTAATGACTTCAGTTGCCAGAAAACCTCCCTTGGTAGAAACGATATGTTGTTGTTGTTCAAATTTCTGCAATATGCAATGTTAGAATATATATTGTATCATTTGGATTTTATGTATAGTCGCATGACATTGACCGTGTAATTAATTTTGAATATATCGCTACTTTCATCAAGATTTACAGACAACAAACGCTGAGATGGCTCCAGATCTATTTATAACCGCTGATCTGATGTCAGGTTCCTTCTCCCGACGTGAATTCAACCAATCACAGACGTTACAATTAACTTCAAACTTGCTGATTGGCTGATATGGAGAGTCTCTTTGCTGGTGTTCATGCATAAAGGTCTTATTTTCTAGACACGCACATGGTCTCTCTTCGTATTTTTGCGATACGATATATTTTTAAAACAAAGTGACAATATTTTTAACGCTAAATATAATCCATAACGCGTGTATTTTCATGACGTCACAATGATATGGACATCCAATAATATTTTCTCTGTCGAGACGGAAATATTTCCGGGAAAAGACAATCGTTTATATACCATCGGATTATAATATCATGGGAATGTTTTTCGCCGGACCGAGAAATGATTGGAAGGTTTAATGACGTCATCATGCTTCACATCATTATAACGTCACAAAAAGACAAAACTGAATCCACCGTTTCTCGGCTCTTTGCAATGAGAATTTAGATGAAAATATTAAGGACCTTTTTCAACTAATTTCGAAATTGAAGTCTCACAATATGAAGAGCTAAGTATAAGATACTTACAAGCTGCGCAAGGCTGCGAGCCCTGAAAACGCTCTTGGAAATATAACGGACATTTTGTTCCAGCTCAAGTCTCTGAAACGAAAAAAAGAAAGAATAGCATGGTGTATGGCAACTGACGTCATGGTCTCTCGGTATCAATCATCCTCTCTGATCGAAGAAAACTTTACAATTGTATTTTAACAGAATTGTACATGTTAGGGTGTTTGAGATGTCAACTTCACGTACAACCTGTCGATATCAATTGACTACCTAATGCCACAAACAACAGCACGTTTTGTTGACTTTACATATATTGCCGCATGCCGCCAAAACACGTCAGAAATAGTAATAGTAATGGTAATGGTAATGGTAATGGTAATGGTAATGGTAATGGTAATGGTAGTGGTAGTGGTAGTGGTAGTGGTAGTGGTAGTGGTAATGGTAATGGTAGTGGTAGTGGTAATGGTAATGGTAATGGTAATGGTAATGGTAATGGTAATGGTAAATATTATGGTAATGGTACAGGTTTGCAGTTTCGATGATAGGGAATTTGATTAACAGACCGTATAGGGAATAAAATCTATTTCACTTCGCCAAACACAATATGTTCAAACTCGAAACAAAACTTTCCATGATGTAACAGTTCCTGCCATTTTGTTTATTAGTCAGCATTGAGAAGAGCACTTTGTCACACCATTTTGCTTATCTAAACTCTTTCTTTACATATATTTTAAAATGTAAACTGAAGGAGAATACTGATGTGATTTGTTGCATGAAGCAAACACGTCAGAAGGTTATTTCTCTGAACAAAAACAACAACAAATAATTTATCTAGTCCTCGTAGAATTATATGATTCAAGACTCGTAAAGTAGTCATCAACAAAGTGTAAAGTATATGATAAATAGGAACACAGCTACTTCAAAATAGCAAATGCTAGTCGGGTTAAGTAGCTGTGGTCCGACAGAAGTTATTATGTATTGCAGATATAATTGGAATTGAAGGACAAAAATGACTACCAACTTTCACACTACTCATTAGTGTCGAAAAATAATAGAAAGGAAAAGTAGTAGTAACAAAATAATAACAATGACAGTAGCAGTAAAGAGCATCATGTATCTGAGTATGTACTTAACATAGATTTTTTTAATAATTTTTTAAACTGGTTTCTTTTTTCTCTGAATGGTTTATTTGTTTTGAACCAATATTTTGACTGGCTGGAGAGTGGGATTGCTTGGCATTTTGAAACCTGTGAACATTTGAGGAATAAAATTGCCAGTGACGATAATGTGGACTGGGTCTGGATGCATAGTTACCCAGTGCAAACATATTGTTGAAAAAGCTGTCAAGTATCGGCGGAGCAGATGCGAGGAATCTTGATCATTTTAGCTGAAGAATCAGGCATTTGACCGGCATTTGTAGTACAGCAAGTCAAAGTTGCTTAAAATAGACCAAGTTTATCTGGCCTTACGTGGGGAATTGTCAAATGACCCACATCTGCCCTGACACAATCTCCCCCCCCCCCCCACCCTCAGGCTTAACACCCATGATAACTGCGAACACAGTTTTTCCCCAGTCAATGGTTCATCTATATTAAAGAAAAATACTATTCATATCATTTACTGTTTTTGAAGAGACTGTGTGAGGATTCACTTGGTTTTGAAAAAAAACATTTAGGTCCTGTTTACATGGAGAAGGGCTACTCTCCTACATAGGGTCAGTCTATCTAGAAGGGTTACCCCTCTCTATTGTATTCCGGGGTTTCGTTTACATGAGAGGAGGGTCACCCTATCTGCCTGCTGGAGTCACCCTCTATAGGAGGGACATCTTTTGCCATGTAAACGTTCAAGGTGAGCTCACCCTACTTAGGAAGGCTATCTTTTCATTGTTAGTTTTTTGCGGTCGATGTTTGTAATTAGATACTGAGTTCTGATTGGTCATGCAAATAGAACATCTGTTGAATAGCTGTTGTTCTTTTTCTAGAACCCAATCAACCGCGGCTCAGTTCTCTGAGTTGTCCCTCAGTAAAACTACATGTAAAGGAAGGCTATGTTTTGACCCTAGGAGATAGGGTCACCGTATCGCTAGGAGGGAGACACTCTCCATGTAAACAGGGATTTAACCATGTGTTAAGACCATTTATTCCCATGCTGTAAGTACGTACGGATTTCATAAAAGGCCCTCTGGGGTCTCACAGCTTCATCTCATGCGTTTAACAAGCTTGGCGAGTTCTTCTCTGATGTCCTTTTTCATCAAGGCGTAGACCACAGGGTTGGCAGCGGAATTCGCAAACAGCAACAACATTGATAGATGCGGCGCCCAGGAGGAAGGCAGACTCTCACAAACGTTGAAGTCGTAACAGAATGCAATGTATATTGTCATACTCCAACACAGCTCGTGTAACAGTATCACCACACCAATCACCTTGACCGATCTTTGCAAACTTGTTGAATTTGATTCTGTTTTCCGCCCAGCCCGCAAGTGATGAAGAAAACTGACAGAATTCTTGAGGTTGAAAGCAATGGAGCTTTGTCTCCGTGTTTGATCCTTGGTACTAACAAGATCATTCTGCGCGAGGTAACTGCTCCTGCGATTAGACTGGTCAGAGGTAATTAGGTCTGGCAGTGTAGCTGTGGTCGTGATCGTGTCCGTGCGCGCTTTATGCGTGCCGTTATATGTGTCGACTCTATTTCGTCCTACAACAGGGCTATCAGCGTCTGTACGATGTTTGAATGACGTACTTGAAACCAGCTCAAAGTCCTGTGTATCCATGCATGAGGGCAAATTAAACTCAAGTTGCGCCTTCTGTGATGCGATCTGTCTCGTTATTCTGCGGGCGATGAGAAAAATACGCGCGTAGGCCAACGCTAGAGTCACGCACGGGAGTATAGCGAAGAGTAAGATTCTGAAGATAACATAACCGTGGATCACATTTTGACTTACATCTACAGCGTCCACATAATTCCAGACAGGGACAAGATGAATGAGTAAGGCTAGAGCCCAGGCTCCTACTAGTGCGATTACTGCTCGTCTGGGCGTCATGTAGACGGGGTAGGTCAGTGGTAATACAACGAACATGTACCTTTCAACTGTCATGGCGCACAAGTTTGTGATAGAAGCTGATAAAAGGAAGTTATAAAACACTTTGTGAAGGACTGGGCTCTTGCACCAATTACCAAGGCCAAATTTACACACAATACCCAGTGGCGCGATGAACGCCCCAATACCAAAGTCGGCAACCATAAGTGAAAGAACAAACAGATTTGCTGTTGTTAGAAGCCTTCGCCTTGTTGAGATAAGAGATATCACTAGTAAACTGCCCAGGACCGTTACAAATGATAGTACCCCACTTGTTGTGTCATACCAGTATGTTATTGCACCGCTCGGAGGAGCAGCCATAGTCGAGTTTATAACCGTCTTGTTCATACTTTGGATTTCGGTGGCACACAAGCCTTGGTCGTTAGCGCCTGGTAATGAAAAATAAGGTAAATCACAGTTGTCATGGTAACGGGGTGGATATAGATTGAGATGATTTAGAAGCTGTGCATGACATGTTTGATATATTTAGTAATTATTTCGCTTATTAGCCCATAAATATGATAAACATTCTAGTCTCCTAGCTTTTCTTTTATAATATAATAATTGAACTATACAACAAGTAGAGGATATTACATGGCCGTGCGGAGATACGGTTTTTATCTTCTAGTGTTAACAATATCCTGACAAGTGAGCGAAGCGATCGAGTGAGAATATTTTCAACACGAGAGGATAATTTGTGATATTAATTAAGAAGCTTCAATTCAACTTCGTAAAACTGAAAGTATATATTTAAATTTCCTTAAGCTCGCCGTCCCCATCAACTGATCGAGTGTTCTTTCAGAATTCACTTGTTTCTGCATGGATGAAATATAACAACAACAAGTCTTGTGTTCGAAAGCCATTTTAATATTCCACTTCTCGTTCCCAAAACACATTTCTTCTTGATTGGCACAGACGTTTTCAGTGGATTAATGCTGACTATTGATTAATATTGACATCTTTGAAAGAGCAGTGGGTGAATTTGTAAAATTCAAATACGTTCAATATTTCATGGTTGAATGCCATATAGTCGTCCAAAAAGTCCGAAAATCGTTCCCCGTGCGAGTTTTGGAGCACTGTCAAGGTTCAAGGTGTTATTGGTGTTTTCATAGCACACAATAAGCATTGTATCGCAGATAGCAAAGGCTAGTCGAGGCGAGCAGAGCTCCATTTTAAAAATAAAAAAGGTGAGCTATACAGTACAATATTACTCTGTCGAAAAGTGGGAGATTGGGGTTACTTTTAAAGCTTATAGTTGAAGATAAACTCAAAACTTGGAAGAGTAAAATCATTTTTATGATTTGTTTATTTTTCGTATTTGCCCATGATTGACAGCTATCCGTCTTTCCCAATAATTCCTCTTACAATCTGGTGATTGTGCTGATTTCATTGCATTTGTTCCATGTTTCTAGCTGTGCTCAGTCTTGCTACAAAAGTAATTAAAAATATAGATTTTGCGTTTTACTATAAATAATCACATTGCCCATATTGACCAATCAGAAGGCCTGAAAGGCTAAAAAGGACAATCACCAGATATGTTGAACAATTAAAGATTTGAAAACTTATACTTAAAGTGTTACTCAGAAGGTTTTTGTGAGATTTAGAACATTTTAGAGCCCTATAAACTAGCAAGTGTAACCATGGCAACTACCTTAATTGTGTGCACCCTTAAATATGCACGATGCATAGGCTTGAGGGCGCAGTGAAAAGTGTTTTATATTCGCTACAAGGATTAAAGACAGATAATGGACCATAATGCAAATAGTGCTTGAACATAATTTATTTATTAACAATTGAAACAGATATCAAAGTCTCCGAGAAGTGAAAGCGTTTCAATTCTTTATACTCTAAAACTTTGAGATACTCCAATACATCACAATTATATGATTTGGCTGTGCCATAAGATATAGTATTATTACCATAGCAACCCTCTATCTCTAAAAGAAACTCTTTTAAAAATTGATAACATTCTAAATCGCGACACCACTCAATTACTGTTTGTAATCTTTGTATGAAATGATGTCAGAATAATTCAGAATTCATTGCTCAAGAAATCCTTTCTGAAAGTAGAAAAAATATACAACATTGCGGAAAAACAATTGCTGGTCTCTCGTAATAAGCATATTGATTGGTATTTAAGCTCAGAATTTTGGATACAAGCTATCACTTTGATTCAGCCTGTCTTTGATTTAAAGAACAAAATATCAAATTCGAAAGTAACTTCGTTGATGCGAAATACCAAGATATTAAAAACTGTACTTTGGGAGAGGTGATATTTTGATCAGCGGCAGAAACACTAACACTTTCGTCGATATATCCCAGTGGCTTTACAATAATTTGACAAGGCTTTGTCACGACAGTAACAGAAAATAAAAGGCTTCAGCACAGTTTTGGCGTACCGTTGCCAGTTAATGAACAATTAATGAAAAAGCACCCAATGTCCTTCAGAAGGGACAGTTAATCATCACTGTAGCTGAGGCACTGAACTGTTGTCAAATTTGTTGTCACATTTGTAACATATATCGTAACAAACGGTACTCTTGAACGCTAAATGATTGACGATCGAATAGCTTGAATACTTCTCGAATTAATGGACCAAGGTCAGTACATTGGAGTGATTCCTCTCGATACACGTTAGCCTTTGACGTTGTAAAACACGATTTTCTGCATCTTGCTAATAACCAAGCTGTAGTTATATGGTTTGTCGTCTTCAGCATTTCTAGAATGGTTAAAGAGTTATTGACTGCACTACGTTAGCGAGTAAGCCACAAGCTACAAGTACAGTGAGTGATATTCCGGGGTATTGCTTATCCGATCGGTTGAAATCTTGACTGATTACGGACTTCCCTAAGGCCATATACAGCTATTTAACATCTGCAAAATAAAATCAAACCGCAAAGTACAATTCTGAGTTCTCAGTTCTCAAGCACGTAGACTTTGCTAATTACCGAAAGCTGTTCAATCAAATCTGATCGGTAGTGTTTACAAACGTACTTTGCTACTTCTGTGTGTTGTTTGGGAGACAGAGGAAGCTACACACAATTACTTTGGTGCTTGGTATATATTGCACTTTCCCTATTGAGTATTGCGCTTTGAGTTTGAGGTTGTTAACCAATTTTGAAATAGCTGTATACATATAATGTTAGGAAACCCTATTTATAAATGATCTCAGTACCACTCGCTTGGGAGAATGAGAATGAGAATGAGATTGCTGAATGGGATATTTGCTGATGATGCCATATTTTACGCCAGCATGCTACGTCTATCCGCCATCCAAGTTAGTCGGCTACAACAAGACCTTCACATCACAGCAAAAATATGGACAACACTGAGATGGCTATATTTCAGATACGACCAACTAGCCAAGACCAAACATGTTTATTGGTCCAATGTATCTCGTGACTAAGAGTCTTTGCGTTCCTTGACCTTGTTGTTGAACGATCAACATGACAATAGTTCCAGAACTAGCCTGGCTGTGAATGGGCTCATTTGTGATTTGTCGCAGCTAGGCTACTTCAGATGATTCAGAACACTCACAGTACATAAACGCTTACCTCTCTTGGGTGCTCTTGGCCAGTCAAACGTAGAAACTCTTAAGAAGAAGACTATATATCAAAACATAATGTATGCTGTTCTGTCTTTGATCAAAACGTTCTTTCCCATCAAATATCGGATTCTGCTTTTCAACGCCAGCATTAAAGGTCTTAAACCGACCGTAAACCGATTCCTGAGTACCCTGTATCCATATGGGGCATCCGTAATGCGTGATCACTGAATGACCTTTTCAAACTCTGATAAAAGATGTACACGCATCGTTTTACTAGGAAGAATGTTATGAACCTCCAGCTGTCATCCGCAGATAATATTTTGTATTGCTAAACGTCTTACCTTATTTAAAACTTTTAGACAAACGAACTGAATATTTAATAATAACAGAAAAACAGACAACTTTTGAATTTTCTCAGAAGCCTTGTACAACATTCAGACAGGCTCAGCATATAATAATAAATTTATCAATCCCGAAATCTTATAGTTTGAAACGGTCTTTCTATTTCTTAACATAAAATATTATTTTAAAAATAATATCATCAACATCTGGAACAATCTCAGCGACTCTATAACACCATCGAAACCAATTAAACTAAGACAAAAGTATTTTGATTTTACTATGCTGCAATTTTAAACTTTTTTCAAAATGTTTTTAAAAAATAGTTCACATTTAATATCATATTTTATTATATGGATGTGAGTGTTTTACTGAGAACTAAACCACTCGTAGAATCCATACGGCACTACATCCGGGTCCCGAGTGGCATATTTTCCATATGTTACGCGCGTGCGTACATGCGTGGCATGTCGATATGTTTTACATTAAACATGATACTTTGTTTTCCATATAATAAAAATAACATTACACGGTATGCTCGAAGATATGGATTTTATCTCAGTTCTCGTGACAAGAACAACATAATAGTAATAATAATAAATATGACATTTATATTGCGCATGCTACATATGAAATGTTCACATGCGCATTACACATTTTCTCGCTACCGTGTAATATCCTCTATGTAAATCACAACTTTTAAGTTGGCCTTAAATTAAAACTCTAATTTGTATGCACTGAAATTAGGACTAATTTTAATATAGTTTGTACTAGTGATCATAGAGTTACTGGCCTGTAGTTGTGTCTTTCTTATTTTGCTAGCTCGTCCGACTTTACAGACACGTACTTTCTCCACCTATCGACCCAGACTAATGATCTGTTAATTCAATTTCTTAGTGGCAAATTACAACTTTCGTCACATTGTGTATTCTGAAGCATTATTCCAGCACTGATATTTGTGGTGTGATATATCAGTTATCTACTTCAACGCCATGTATGTAATTATAACACATGTGCATTCATAAAAACTATTTCAGTGATTTCAAAATGTAGTCTACTGAATTGAATGACTACGATATGAAAATATATACTGGTATCATGATTCGTTACAACATGTATTCTTTATCAGCCTAATCCATATCTAAAGTTGCGGATGAAAATACACTAAACTCCGTTTATTAAGGTGTCTGAACATAGTTTCACAGTTTTAAAAGGGGCCTACTCTTACTTGGAATCATTTCGGTACACAAGCTTCAAAATCAATTTTTCATTTATATTTAACTCAGTACTTGACAACCATTTAGTAATTTACCTTACAAAACCACCTTAGTATTTTCAAAACATTAGGGTTTCTCAAAATCTACTTGATAGCTTTTCTTTAAATTTAAATTAAATATTAGTCAGGTATTTTAAAATGTTCTCACACAAAATTAAATGAAACATTTCTTACCGAAGCGTTTCGAGTATCGGTTTGAGCGTTCGTGGATTTCTGTTTGTCCGAACCCACTTTGCTCGCGCGGAGTTATGGGTATTTCACGTCCGCTATGGGTACCTTGACGTCACTCGAAATGTTTTGCCACGAACACGTACACAAGGAG
>JANVCJ010069515.1:0-31945 GCA_026413505.1 Epizoanthus ramosus
TTTCTACTCCGATTTACTCCGGTTTACTCCAAGAGGATTACTCCGTTTTCGGAGTAGACCAAAAAAACGCGCCCTTAGTAATTTTTAATTTAATTAAAATCAGCGAAAGCCTAAAGTTAAGTTTAGCTTTTTTCTTAGTTCTTACGGTAAGGAAAGGAATGTATGGAAGGCTTCGAAAAACTATGAAAAATGTAATTGGATTTCAGTCACACATTCCATTTTCCAGTCCAACTGATGCTGCCGTGAATTACATTTCACAATGCAAAAAAAGAAAACTATCAAATACCAGTTCCTCCTTTTATTATACCTTAAGACTGTCATTATAAAATAAACTAGATATGATGCGCGCTCGGATTGGTTGAAAACCACTTACTCGCGAAAGCCGCGAGTTTAATGGCTGTGTTTAAAGGAAATAGATAACATTTCCTGTGTTTTCAATTGAGTTTTTCACAGCAACACTTTTGCAAGTTTTGCCGAAAAGTTGTGCGCAAACACTCGCCTTCGGCTTTTCCACTACCACAAGCCCACAACTATTTATTGTTCTCCCAAACTTGCACTAGCTCGTGTTACCATAACTCGATGGAAATGTTTTCTGTTTCTTAACACTCAAGTGGTGCATTTATTTGTACTCATTGTGGCAGCGTGTCTGGTAGTGGTTCGTTTTTCAGAAAATAATCTGTTTGCAAACCCAGTTTTTTCCAACATCCACATTTCATACTGATTCAACTGCCAATCCACTATAATTTCGAATAATGTTAGTTACAGTGAGGCACAGAATTCATCAGCAAGTCAATTCTGCGGGTCATGGTACACCTATTGGAAAGGATGTTGACTTGAAACTGAAATTATATTTCAGAAAGAGGACCAGAAAAATTACTGAGGTGAGGTGAATTGGGTGCCATGAAGGACGTTTTGGTGCATACAATAAGGATTTAAGTATATGAAATTGAATTCTCAACGCCATCAATAATTCTTCAAGCACATGCAAAGGAAAATGAAAATCTACTGTGTTTTGCAAACCTCCAATTTTCAAACAAAACTGAAATTGTTTGTTGTTTCACTATATATCAAACACCTGGGACTTGAGATTTGATATCTACCATTCTACATTAGCTCTTTGGATTTTGAACCTTTCTCAGTCTTCGCTGAAGGTTTCTAGTGGTCCGGCGCCGAGCTTCGCTTCCCTTAGATATCATGTCCAATCAAGAGCGAATACAATGGTTCCAGGTTGTCCTTTTATTTTAGTCCAGAGAAATCCTACAAACATTTCAATCAAGGTAAAAATATCGCAGTACACAAACGTATTGCGTGCACAGATTGGTAGAACTTTTAAAATTATAAAATTAATAAGTCAAAGTCACTTCTTCGTTCATTTGCAAAAATAGCTTTGAAATGCCACTGTGAACCACTGTCGATGCTGGTTGCAATTGAATTGAAAACACAGTGTATATATTTTTATTCTTGATTTTTTTCATTACGATCACAGAATACTACGCCAACTTACTGCAGTTGTTTTCCTAATTGCCAAACCAAGTGCGTGTGCTATAGATTAAGTTCTTACTTAAATTTTAGCATCGGATGCGTCTTTGGCATGTTCTTAAAATTTAGTTTCTTTACAACAGGAGAGATTGTAACAGTGTAGCTATTTTACTAGCAATGCTATATTGCCATCCCAACGTCTTAATGTTGTAAAACGTTTTTCAGGTGCAGTGTACCTTTGTAACAAATTTTAGTAAACCATTTCGGCCTACAATGTTACATCACATCGACAACAAATGTGGTGCCAGCTCTTATATACATTCTTCAGTCCAGTTCTTGATAGTATCTTGATATTATTAAACAAGCCGCCCCCTCCTACCCGTTCCGAATATTTTAGCATACATAAAGCAGTATAATAATGCATTTAAAATACGGCCATTTACAAAAAGTCGCCACCAAGTTTATCCCCTGAAAATATGAAAAGAAAGTGTTTGGAACAAAATTTATTATTGAACGTTCATTGATCAGTAACACTGCTACCTTGATCTATATTGGCATTGTCTTCTCACATTCATTGATTATTAATATAAGCAAGTTATACGCCTTTCCAAACATTTGCATGTAGCTTGAGATCCTTACCTGGCAACAGTTGTGGATGGATATTAAGAGGAACATAGGTTTGCACTCATAACTTTATACTGTCAGTCGCATAGAATTGCGATGGGAACCAACAAGGACAACGGAGTTTGATTTCTTTTCTCTTTTATTGTTAAAACGTACAAGAAAGGGCACACAAATGCAGCACTCAATAGTATTTGCTTGTGCCATTGTTCTCTTACAACTGTTCAGCTCAAGTTTATATTGTCTTTGTTATGCAGTAGAATTTGCATGCGCTTGGCTAGCGGCTGCGTGCGCGTGCGTGACTCGCCTCTCGGCCCGATCATTCCGATCAACACGTGGCTAAAGCTCATGGCTACGAAGACCGGAAGAGTATATCTTCTATAGTCAGGATCACGCACGAAAAGGCTCAGTAAAATAACAGGCATTTATCAGAAAATTAAGACACAAACTTAAACAATATAAGGGAAAATATACATAGGAAAAACAATGCCTCAGGAGCAAACCTTTATTTCATTAAGGTCACTGCAAAATGACTACTAATATCCAAAAACATGAAGCCTTTGTTCAGTGACTGTTATGGGCTCACAGGGAACGTGGAATCACAAATGTTGGGGACTTTTGACAAAATAGGTACATTTGAAACATATCGAGGCAGCAAATCAGTAAACAGTGATGTGTTTGCCTGTGTATCTGGCAAAACATCTAAATTCAAACCCGTTTCTTATAACTCTCCGGCTTGGTGTGTGTTTCAGTTGCCAGCGTTTTTTCAATTAAACAATTGAAGATATTTTGGTTAAAATGCACAATGATCAATTGTTAACTGGTGGCTTAAAGTCACTCGCGTGTTTGTCGTTGTATTTGCATTATACGTTTTTACATTTTACAACTGAGATATTAGTAATTACACTGATTATTTTCTTGTGCATCATAATACCAATATCGTTTTAATTGTTCGAACTAATATTAGAGTCTTATTAATTGCTGTGCTTTTTCTTTTGGGTCTGTGTTACACAAGAGTGGATCATTATCTCATTTGTGATAGATCGGCCTAAATACTTTATTTTGCATAGATGAGATCGACAAACGGCAATTTTTTTCCGATAAGGAAATTTCTGTGGTTTTATTGCTTTCCATGACATCGACTACTTCAAACCATGTGGACTTCTACTTGCATCAATATTTCATTCAGTTGTCTCTCTACAAAACTGGACGAATAGATTAATAATATTAATAATTTATTGCTTTGTCAGAATAAAAGAAAGGAGGCAGATAAACTTTCGATTCCATTTCTGACAAAAACATGACGACCTGTCACAACAAGCAAGCATTTCATTTCAGAGCCTTACACACTGGCAACTCAATTACGATTCGCGCCGCCAGTACAAACATTAAAGTTTGAATTAGCATTAATACTAGACGGGATCAATTTTCTGCTACAGACCGCCCTAATTGGGGTCTTTCAAGATTGATTCCCGCAAGTTAAGACATATATAAATATATCAACTATAGTTTTAATGTTTCTAGTTGCCGAAATATTAGCTTGTATTATGACATGGAAAGAAAACATGTGTAACATCCAACTAATTTGCAAGTTCGTCATCAAACTGTAAGAAATTGTCCTAAACTAGACCAGCGACTGTGGTTGAAACAGTAATGTAACTTGTTTATTATTGTTTTAAATGTTTATTTCTGTGGCACCAACATTGTAAATTTAAGGACTTCCAAAGAGCGTTTCTGTCTTCACTCTGTGCCTGTAAAATGCAAGCAAACACGGAGGAATTAATAATACTTCAAGTAGCAACGAAACGTGACAAAAATAATGAGGGTCAACAATGCTTAAAACATGCCCGAAAACATGAAAGACCACGCTTACTATATTTATTGAAACTGGCTAGTAGCTATACACAGTCCAACTCAAGTAAGGGATTTCTGTATCCATGCAAAATTCTCACACGCAAAACACGCCAGTGTTCCACCCACAAAACATCAAACTCACTACATAAGCTTTTGGATGACTCCACACATAATAATTGGTGACAACGCCGGGCATATAAATGTGTAAGAGAGCCCCTACACCATGGGCGTCAGTGTTTCTGTCACCTTGGGGTTGTTTGGACTATGATATATACTGCAATAAATAGTGCTGTCAAGTAGTTCTAGATTTCTTCAGTTTTCTCTTTGGACTTTGCTTCTTTTCAACTTTCACGAACCTTTTGTACTACACTTGTATCCTCCTAATAACAGTCATCATTACTGACTGGACAACCCTGGTTAAATAAACTTTCTATCATTCATATAGTGACCTTACGTCGAATGGTTCAGTGTCTTGTAAATCATTACGTATATCGTCTTTGGCTTGAACTTATTATTACAGACATACTGTATCCTCACTAATACTAAATTTATACGGTGAAGATATGCTTTCTTAAAATGGTGACATCCACGACGAAGAAAAAGATGTGTAAAACAGAGGCACACAAATTGATGAAAGAATTAATTTTGGTCCACCTACTCATGCACATTATGATCGCTGCCCCCGCAAGAAGAAGATGAGAAATCAAAAGTGATTCAATGGCGGAGAATTCTTACTTTATCTCTTGAGCACCGACTGAACAATAACATAAGTCATAAAGTCGTGGTTTGGGAATCACAAAGGGTACTCGTATACCCGTACGTGCAAGTCAGAAAACGCGGGTAACTAGTTTCGGATAACGTTCACCTAGGATTTAAAAGAAGTGTAACATACAATGATACACTATAAAACAGTTGAGAATATAGCAATCTAGTGTGAAAATGAAAATAAGAAATAAAAAGTACTATAAAAAGTAGGAACACGTGAAATATGAAAGCCTATATAGGTTTATATTGGTGTGAAGCAATATTGTTATAGACCAGAAAAAGACGGAGAGAGGCAGACAGAAACAGAGATCAGTAGAGACAGATAAGTAGAAAGTGAGAAACAGACAGACAGAGTTGAGAGAAACAGAGACAGACAGACAAACACAGAGATAGAGAGACAGTGACAGTGTGTATGTATGTATGTGTGTGTGTGTGTGTGTGTGACAGGCAGAAAGACAGACAGACAGCCAGATAGACAGGCAGACAGACAGACAGACAAAGATAGAGATCGAGATAGAGACAGACAGAGAGAAGAAACAGAGACAGAAGGAAGAGGCAGTGACAGAGAGTGAGTCAGAGGTAGAGGCACAGTCAGATGCAGACGCAGACACAGTGACAGAGGCAAAGACAGAGACTGAGACAGAGATAGAGTGAGTTAGAGACAGAGGCAGTCACAGACAAAGAGCCGGAGAGAGCCGCATAGGTGCAACAAGTCCTAGACAAAACAATTTGCGACAAGCTAGCTTTGAAACCCTTATACCGATAGCTCTGTATTAATCGATCAAGTTTAGTCATCTATTAAATTTCGTTTAATAATTAGAAGCTATTCACTAACAACAATAAGCATAGTTAAGAAAAACCGTCTTCAGTGGTTCTGTAGTTTTGTATAAAAACGAGTAAAGAATATTCATTGGTGAGATGGCCTTGGCTGAAATAGTCCGTCTTTAATACTTGCTGCTCAAGGCTTTTTTGCAGTTTTAGCAGTTTTCTATATATATGAAAAAGAGACTATCCCTTGAAAACGAGGACAGACAGAAAGGAAATGTCGCAACATTTAACACTACAAATGGCAGCACAGTTTCTTTTTTTTTCGGTTCTTCCTTAATTAACCTTTAGGAATATAGCGATGTATACTTCGACTGTCCGTTGCGCCCGTGCAGAGACCGCCAAGTCAAACTACTCGAAAACAGAGAATTTTGAGAGAGTTAAGCATATCAACTCTAAACCTTTATGTTCGATCGACAACCAGCATAATGGTCGCAGCCGTAGACATACTATAATGTACGATTGCAAGATCATGTTACGACACAAGGCTTTAAGTTTAAAATACCTTCAGGCGATGTTTATAGTCGGACACCTGAAAAACACAGCTTCATGTCTTGAATTGCCACTCCTCACTTACAAAGGCGCCTTAACAGATACCAACTACTAACCAGTTCTTTCGTACACAAGTTTTCAGTTTACTTATTTATTTCAATTCAGGCAAAGTTAGCTTAAGAGAAAGCAAAAGTATGCAACTATAGTTGAATTTACGAAATGTTTTGTCCATAGTACGGCGTCGGACAAGATTCAGTTCTGTATATACAGTCAGGACAAGCAGTTTTGGTCCTCGTTTACACAAGACATGATAAGTTCTGTTAAAGATTTTTCTTATCTCCGAGTGTACACAAAGCCAAAGTCCGGTTCTAGAAATGTAGGTGTAAATGAAATGAAATTAATTTGCTACCCAACGGCCAACTTTGAATGCACTATCTCGTCTTTTTAAGCGGCACATATAAAGATGGCGAATTATCTCTCATCGCATCTCATGTTGACGTGGCCAGTTCCTTTTCATTGTTACTGTGTGATTAAACGACTTCAATTTAAACTATTTTTCAACCAGTTCGAGATATTAAATGCCTGCTTTTCGTACTTTTGCTATGAGTGGTAAAATGATTATTATATATTTTATAAAAGTACTATTTTCTATTAGACACTGGTTTTCGATATCACGCCATCGTTTCTAGCACGTCAGCTGCTCCAATAAATTCTGTATGTAAAGTGATTTTAACAGGATTTTGTTCTACAAACTAACAAAACAAACTTTTGGTTCTCAAAAATCCAAAAATCTAAAATGGTACTTGAAATTGAAGTAATCCTTATGCACTTTCGTATAACTTGGAAAATTTGTACACGCAAAACTGACTTCTAAAGTAAAGTCTAGTCAGTCCAAAATGACATGCAAGGAGAAGACGACCGATTCGTGTCAATGCGGTCGGCATGGCTTTGATTACAGGAACAGTTTGCATTTTAGATTATCTTTGCATAGAAAAGGCGGCAAAGGGATCGTAAATAGCAGCGATTAATCTAGCGGAGTTCATTCAAAGTCTAACGAAAGCTTGAGATGAGTTGAACGTTGCGTCCGTTGGTGGAATTCAAATGAAAAGATGCTGCAGTTGCAAAGGTGTCGATGCTTTTCTGCCTTTGAAGAACTACTACAGAGTGGGCTGCCGAAATTTATGCACTTGGACAAAGAAAACACTCTCAATTACAAGGAAAAAGGACACCAAGTCTTTATTTTGGATCAACATATTCCTGTAAGCTATGAAAAATGTTCCAATTCAAGTAACCTAGCTTTCGATATAACTGACGAACCCTTATGGTGGTCCGGTTTATGCTTCATAGCAAAACAGTTGGACAGACGAGGCCGACTACCCAATCAGTATGAGATGAACTGTGCAATTTGCACTATAGTAGCTTACAAATTTTGAGCCCGCTGGGCTTAGAAATCGCGCCAAGACCTCCATTATTATTCTAGGAGCTGTAGGTAGTGTCTCAGTCGTGCGCAATGTCTCTCTTTCAAGAAGCAGTTCTTCCGCAGGTCTTTATTTCTACATTTGACGAAATTGAAAAGTTGGTAAGTGTGCCAAAGATGTTGTTTGTTTACAAAGAAGATAGACTTCTAAGTCATATCAATTCAGGCTTGGAGAAAAAAGACGTTTTCCATTTGCTTGTTAGCAAAAAATACGAATAGGGCAGTAGGTATAAATATTGGTTGAATTATATATACATATATATATATGTATAGTAAATATATATCGCTAGATTCTTCGTACTTCGGACCAGTCAAAAGAGAAGGTTCATCATTAGCATCTCTCAAAACATGTTAATTTTGCGAGTTCGTTTGCTTGTTTGGTCAGATGCTTTATGAATTGCTGAAAATCTCTCTCTAAGCTTGGCCCATGCAAATGTTTTCTAACAGTCTCAGTTTGGTGTCGATAAGTTTGTGTTTATCAAGAAATATAATGGTGAGAGAACGTAGTGATATACGTCAAAATATTCAGTTAAAAACGCCATAAAATGGCGTGTAAACAGAGCAGAAAAATTTCATAAATGAGAAAAGCGCTTTGCAACTTGAATAACTTAAAGATTCCTAAACTGGAATTTTTATGGAAACTATTCGTTTGAGAACATCTATTTTTGCCCATTACATCATTGATATTATTAAAAGTTTGGATAATTTGATATACTACTACTAGAACTTTTTGCTCTTTGTATATTTAAGCATTCTTCTATTTTCACAAATTCCTGTTGCTCTCGGCCAACATCGAGACGACACGTTTCGACTTCTAAAGACGATACACACCCTCTCCCGGCTCGGGTTGGTGACGGTTTCGGTCAATGTACCAATGTTTTAACTCGGGTTTTGCTATGTAATGCTCAGTACTGTCGCCTCTAATTTGACGGTATATTGCTATGTATATATATCGCAAGATTCTAGAACAGCTTTTGAACAAGAGCGCACAAATAAGATTACAAAGAAACGATTATGAATTAAAACACTACCGTTTACCTAGTCGTTTTAGCTTGCTGTAAGAAAGGCCACAGAAAACGGTTTTCTGTAACTAGATCATCACAGTATCTTTTCGCTCCGCCATCTTGTTTCAGTCGGAGATCAAAAGTCCCCAAACTTTTTGCCAAAGCAGTATTGAATCATAGCATAAATAAGAATGAAGTGAATATGGAGACGCATCGTGGTGCTAAGAGTATGTTTACTCTGTTCCTTGCAGTCGCTGGTTGCTTTTTATTGAACTACTAATCTGACAGGCAGATAGCGACATCTGAATGAGTTTTTCGACAGGTCCACTTTTCGTTGGGTTTCCACCAGCCCGCTATCAAGTAACGTTCTGATTAAGGTATCTTGGCGGCACACTTGTATGAGAAACTGTCACAACCCAAGTAGCAGAAGAAAGCAATATTGACAACACACACCATACTTCAAAGTAATTGCATTTATTTTCTAATCCAGCTAAGTAGTACAACTCGTCACCATATTCAGAAACAGAGCACCATTTCCTGATAGAGGGATCCTGTCTCGAGACTGAATGAACAGATGTACGTGTCAAAAGATTACAGCTTATAGGGTTGGTAGGAGTTTTACGAACAGTCCCACATCAACGGAGCCATCGCCTCCATGGTATAGCTGACTGTATGATTAATTTCTTTATTTTGGTGACACGGACATGTTTTTGGAGTTTGTAAACAGAAACGAAATCAACGCGTATTTTTATCTTTGTAAGGCCGATAGGATTGCACGCACTCACATCTAAATATATTTTGTTTGAGGATGTCCGACTAAAGATGTTCTTCTGTTAGTCCTATTGTAGTAAGTGTGTTTTGTCTTTTCAACGTGAAAAAATCTTGGTGAGAAATATTAGAATCTCAAAAGTATGCCTGCTAAGACAGGTTTTGATAATCTTCTTAGTAAATTCAGTTTTGAATGTAATACATACGCAAATTTATACAGTGCTCAAACCGCACTAGCCATGTTGGCGGAAGCGTGCTGTGGATCCCGTTTCGAAACACGGGGCAAAAGGAATTCAAATTTTGACTTCTCTGGTTAAAAAGATATCATGGGTAAGTTTAAGTACTTGTAGTTTCGACTAAATCAAATATTTTGTTAAACTGGACAAGGTGAAGATGAAAGCAGAGGAAGTGTTTTCTTCAAACAAAGAAGGTTGATCTACCTATTCCCACCATATTTATTTTCATACAGAAACGTCGAATTTATTTTACTGAATAATAGTTTTATAGTCCAACAAAGCATACCAACTCTCTAATTGTGAACTGCTTTATTAAACATCGAGCGTTTTGAGCCGCCTGAATGTAGACACAAAAGTCACATCGTCAAAGAACAGTGTCAAAACGGTGTTAAAGCTATTTTGCGGTTACAAGGGTCGTGTTCGTCCATCTTATGTAAGCGTACTTGTATAGAACTAGCAACTGATGGCCAATTTAAAACACACAGAAGCCGAAGCTATTTCACAGCTCCGGCAGTTATCGGTTCTTTCTTTTTAATATAGAACAGTATTCAGTAACCTTGCCCTCATAAATAGCAGAAGACCAAGATTGTTAAGTGTTGACAGCAATAAACCACGCAAAATTGCTTCGCGGAGGAAAACAATTATCTTCAATGTTGTACCGAAGGTAAAGAAATTCTCTCGACTGGGATCATCTTGATCAATATATGCAATGCCGAAATACAATAACAGTGTATATATCACAGGCTGACTACGGTGAAAGACACAGCACCAAGAAGAACAATAATGTGCACAGAAATGAGTAGTACAGACAACAGCTTGAAACAGAGACGCATGGTTTCATTAATTTCATGTCTTGATGTGTAGTCATGAGTGTAGACAGTTCAAGTCTTGAAGGGCGGGAATGTTTTTGTTTGGTAATTCTGACTTACACGAAATTTATATTTAAATGGCACATTGCGAGTGATAATGTTCAAACAGAAGCAAGTTACATTTGTATGTGTTGTGAGATATTTTCTGCAGGCCATTCACAACTGACAACTGTGTACTTTCGGTCACGTTGGTACAACACAACATTGTACTGTTGGAAAAACCCAGGTTGAGGTTGCAGTCTTTCTGAAGTCAGGATTGAGGAACAAGCAGAATGATTTATTTTAATTCTAATAGAATATCCGCACAAATTTATCGACGCTTCCACTAAGCTCTTTAGCAAGTTTGTTTGTCGACAATAAATGCTCTTTAGTGATCAGTTCTGACCGACTCACACATCGCCGCTACTCGGAAGCTCTCGGACTACAAAGAGTTCACAAGTGATGAAGAACATGAAGGCTCTTTTGCCTATTTGCGTATAAATGTCCCTGTTCAGAATCTTTGATTTTATAGTAGCCAGATTTTCTTTGTCTTGTCTAGAAAGAAATGACAATGACACGTTATGACAGTTGCGTGTCTAGCTCGATCAGTCTGGTGCAATTTTGAGTTACCAGTTTCTTCTGAATTGATCTTTTGCACATCTGATGAATATACAAATTGCAGTATAGGTATAAGTTCCCCGAACTTGACCGTGTAAATTAATAGTGTTGCCCAAATAATATTAGATTGTGTTGTCTATATTAAACGAGAAAGGAAAATCCTGTTACTTTAAATGGATATATGACAAACCATTTATTTAGGTGCTATAGGTTTCAACTAATAAACAAATTGTTATAACTACACCATTGAAATTGGCGGCCATTTGGAATGACCTAAGCTTTCGTAAGTCGAGTGCACGCTGAGAGAACCTCAGAACCTGACCTCAATAAAGTGTTTGGTTCTTTATTGCCGTTTAATGTTTGCCTCGTTTCCTGACGAAACTAATACATGTATTTTAGGCTTCAATTTACCGCACTAAAATTAAGAGCATTAGCAATGCTTTCAGCTAGACTTCGTGGCTACAGTTACATTTTAAAATCTGTAAAGAGCTTGCAGATTCGATTTTTTTTCTCTGCACAGTATTTCTTCTTTTCTCGTGCAAATTCGATTTAGGAAAAAGCAAAATACATTATGCCTACATTCGTTTGTTTTCCTTTGTATAGCGAAGACTTCTTGTATGTGCTGCTGTGTACACGAAGATACACGGAAAGAACAACTCGTGTCAGTTCATATCAGCTTAATTTGAAGTGGTTCTATTTTGGGTTTGCACGCCTGAGAAAATTCGCCTTGTATTGCTTGACTGGGTCTAGTTTGTAATCGATAATAACTAGGTAGAAATGTTACCTCTTTAATATATAAAGACAGTGTTAAATCAACCTGTTTTCAATTCGGAATTTGCCTTCAGGATGGATTAAAGTGTCATGCTTGAAAAATGTTGAAGGGTTATGCAGGAATTAGGAAGGCCAACCAACACTCAACCAATGGTTGCTAATAAACTGTGTATCTCCGGGTAGTGTTGTACTTGTTTCTTTCTACTCTCTATACTTTCAGTAAAAACTAAGGACATGGGCCTCTTAATGCTATACTAAAATAAAATAACAAGGACACCCAGGATGGTAATTTTAAACCACTTGCGAAATCTAACATGCACGATCCATAGATTCTAGATTGAATTCGTATGTACTGCAGCCGACCTCGCTTACATGCGCATTCATTTGGAGTATGTTTTGGCACTTTGGTGTGTGTATTTGGAGAAAGTGAAGTTTTAGTCGATCGGCATCCTGCGGAGAAGTTCAATTTTAGAAATGCATCGAGTGGAAAAGTAAAAGTAGGTATGTTTGGCAACAATAGTCTAAACAGATGGAAGGATAGCAAACGTCAATAGGGCCATTGTTTTCAAAATATGCATGTTGCTGGCTATATATAATAATATATATATATATATAAATATCGCTGAAGACGGTATGTTTGTTGGTCTATCTTTTGAATACCCGAATTGCTGCAGCTTTTAAATATACTTTATACATAATCGTGCGATGTTCTAGACCGCCTTTATGGGCATTTTAGCTGGCAATCAATTAATACGATGGCGTGTTGTTGAAGGAATTGTTTGTCTAATCTGTGAAAGGATGGTCTGTGACCAAAGCATGTACAAACATGAAAGTGAAACAACTGTATGAATAATTTTGTACCTTCATCGATACCTTAAATTCAAAGCATCATCATTTAGAATGTATACAGTTAATATAACTCTCATTGACAGTACAACGGTTAACACCGAGGAAAAGATCAAAGACGGTAGGCAACATGCACAATACGTGTAATGTGGGGACTGACTGTATGTTTTAAAATACTCTTGCTAGTGACAGTTATTTGCCAACACACACGAAATATTACACAGTTTAAAGTGAATACTGTCGCTTTCTGGCATATCACACCAGCGTCTTGTAAAATGTTTGGTTGTAGCTCACCAGATAATCGCCCGAGGCTAATAAAACACTCAAGCTGGATGGAAAGATTAATAATATTCGTAATATGGATGTTCAGCAACCATATTCCAAACCCACTGTTTAGCAAGCTGGATAATTTTCAGACATCCAAGTCACAGACTCTTCATGTATCTGAAGAAGACCAATTTATTCAAAATCTAACTTACCTACATCTGTAAAAACATTATTGCTTACAGTCTACTGTTTCACTTTGACTATCCCTGTTCGTTTCACTGTGGTTAAAAATGGAATCACAACACAACACCAGCTTTCTGAGGTTTCACTCAGTTTCTCATTTCCTTACCAGTCGTTATATATACACCACAAGAGTAAGAATCAGTGAGCCAACCATCTCCATTCTCCTTAATCCTTCAGCCCTCGGTCAACCTGATTCTAGCTGGCGAAGAAGAATGTATTTGAGTTCAAATTATGTGAGAACAGAGCGTTTTAGTAATTAGGGAGGCAAGGCCATCTCCTGAATTGATCTGTACTCTGCTAATGGCTTTGGGTTCACCTGAGATTCCAACTATATCGACGGAAAGGCAAAGTTTTCAAATCTGAATGTCAGCCCTGAGCTGATATGTGTGGATGAATGATTGCGGCATACATTAAAAGATATAATACATCTACCACTGGAAACAGATATCCATGGAGTTATCATACAAACACAACACACAACCATTATACCCCACACTGAGTCGAAGAAAAGCACTACATGAAAACATTGACATTGTGACATGATCTCCTGCTTGTAACCACACAGCAAATATTGGCTCGCTTGTAGCTTGCGAGGTACTGTAATGTGTTTTGCTCACATTTTTAACACTGTTCGAGAGTATTTTCATGCGTGAATCCTGTGTTTATCAAACGGTAACAAATACCTGAAAGATCAGATAGCAACTGCAGCGTAGTGGTTAGCATGCAATCTTCGGTCACCTTCACAAAGAAAGACACTTCAATTTGTCTCGCTTCAGCTGCAATCTGCTTTCGATATTTTTAACGATAAAAAATAAAATAAAATGAAATAAGGAATAAATGTCAGTAAAATTTCTTCTAAATTCCGTGTGATTTCGTGACTATTATGGAAACCAAAAAAATAATTATAATCCAGACTGCATCACTGATCTATAGATTGGCTAACAACTGCGAATGCCACGAGTCCCAGCAGTTCGGAATTAAGAGAAACATTATTTTCATCCTCTTCGTATTAAAACGAAAATGCGTGACACTTGCTGGATCAATAATCTTGAACAGGCTGACGTGGTTTTGATCCAAACGTCAAACCTGTAAACTGTTCCCTGTCAATAACTTCATGTTAAATGGCGCGCCAGTTATCACTATATCATTTTCTTTCATGACCGCTTTCAAGTTCCTGCCTTCTGACATTCACCGCTAATACTGCTGTTGAACAAGCCTGAAGACATTTTGGACACTAAGAAGTTTAAAACGGCGACTTATCTCTTATCCGTACTGAGAACTTTCGCCACCACGCAGGTTAAATAGCGGGGAGATAAAATTAGTAATAATACTGATATGAATTCGAGGTCTCACTTCAGTGTGGGAAACATCATATTGATTGAAATTTTATGACAGAATTGAAACAGCTATTAAAATACCGAGATGGGAATCATTTAGCCACTGTATTAGTGCGGTTTCACTAGCTTTTTTTATCGTATGATGCAGTTCTATTCTCATAACCACCTCGTAAATAATTCAGGTTCACGGCAATAAACCATTCTTTGCCATCTTTAATATGCAGTTAAAACGTCTTTACGCTCGTGGTTGTAGCGATGTGATTTGCCTAGACTAATCATAAAGGGGCAACAGATTGGGAAATAGCCATGCAGATCTCATTAGCAAATGTCAACCAACATGAAGGGTTTTCACCAACTACGACAGTTTTTGACTAAATGCTGAAAAGTATAACAGCAAAATGACAATCTGCTGTAGGATTTGCTCGCTCAGCGCCACTGATCTTGTTCACTTGTGATAAATCATGAAGCATGAATATAGTGTTACAAATTTGCTTTGTTGTGACATTCGACGACAAAATGGGTCTAGAAGAAGGCAATGCCGAGTTTCTGATACAGTTTAAAAAAGTGCTGTTGAGACGCCATGAAACGCTACCTTACGAGAACAACAAATGCTCATTTCAATCCCAAATTGGATATTTTCACAGACAAAAACATCTGTTGATCAGATCACCTATGCCTCTGCTTCAAAAAGATTTTCCACTGACAAGAACATTTTAAGATTTTTATTACAAAATAAAAAGTGTTTATTTAAGTCTCTGTTTTATGAAGCATGTTCTATCTGGCACCAAGTCTTCTAGTTACGCGCCATACGTGGGCAGCCAAATTATTTATCTCATAGTCTCCGGTTTCATTGAGTGTGCTGGCAATTCTAGTTCTATTTTAGTTATCATGTAATGATTCCAATCTATTCTAGAACCGGTAAATATTTTAAAACTCTGTTACCTTTTTGCATTCTTGCCTTCAACCTCCAACATGATGTTTTATCTCCCCTTCGAAACTACTGATAAAGCTTTGGAAAAATACGCGGCAGACAATACTAGACACAAACGTAAACATTTCGCAGTCATGACACAACAAATGTCTCATCGTAAATCTACAAATTGTTTGGAGCTGAGGCTACCGGCTCACGAAAACCCACAAGACTTAACATCGTTTAATGACAATGAAATTCACACTGAGGACTGTCAAGATTTCTATTTTATATGATTTCAAGAGTGTTCAAGAAGACATGTTGTCGTTTGTGGGGTGTCGTAGTTCTCCGCCCAACTGTCAGGTTTGACAAAAGGAATCGCGTTTCACCGTTATCGGAGAGACAAGGAAATTGATAACGAAATACAATCCGTCAAAGCTACTTGCAATTTACAACAAATTTAATAAGAGCGGTCTAAAGTGCAGAAATAAAAAATTGTCGTTTCGAGGCCACACAGCCTTTCAAATTGAACAGCCATTACACACATTTATGTCAGCTGTATTTGTGCTTTTAACACGTTTATTAAAGTTCATTTTGTGTTGTTTTGGAAAGCTCAACCCAAGGAGAAACAGTACAAAGCCAATTAACAGCAGGTGTTAGAAGCTGTCAATCAACGCAATACAATGGGTTGTTTTACTTACTTCCCGGCGTTTCACGACATTTATAAATTGTTTTGTGTCCAGATTAAATGGGGGTGTGAAACGTAAGAACTGTTAGAGCAAAATGTTTGGTTGCTGTAAAGCCAGTTTATTCCCACTGTTATTCAACAGTGTTTATTATTCATTTTCAAATTGCTGTAGATTACTTTGTTGTATGTTTTGAAAAGCATGACACGCCCCGGGTGCTGTTCAAAGAACCATGATGGCCGAGACAATAAGATTGAAATGTTTAGACACATTATTTATCCTGGCGATTTTACAGCGTTCTGATTGGTTGCCGTCACTAATTGGTTCCACCACGTCTTATTAAAAAGTAGCTGGTTTTGATGGCTTTGGTATAGAGAATTGACTGGAGTGGTTCACGTACTCCTACGAGATCGTAAACTTTTATTCTCATTGAAAGCATCGTAAGTGTTTGAGAGCCACAGCATATTAAATGTTTTCTTATATCCTTCCTGTTTTAAATTTTTAGTCCTTCAAATTTTAACAGCCATTGGAAACTTTCCGGTAGGGCTGAAAGGCTTTGCGATCAAAAACTAAATTCTCCATCCGGACTAAGTGACAAGATCTATGGAGATTTTGACTAGTGATTGACAGAGTTGTGGCCAAAAGCCACGAGACAGGCTTGACAATTCGTTACTGGTTGTGTTGACGGGCCTAAACATCTTTTCCTTACACACGGTTGACGGGTTGTAAGTTTAGAAAGCTATCCAACTGTGTTAGGCTCAAACTGATTGTCAGTATTCGGGATTAAACATTTACTGCAATTTTACGATAACGACTTTGCATACGGCGATTTCAATCACAACGTGCTACAGAATCTGCTCCGGATAACTGTATGGCGCAACGGGTCAGTAATCGTGAGCTACGGTCCTTGCAGGATCGATGCCGTGTGATATGTGTGCATATTTCACTAGATTGTTTAGAAATGCACGACCGTTCATTTTAATTTACAATGTGTATTATTTGTATCAGCTGACAGGGCCATTCTATTTTGCAGCCATACGATGAAGTGGGATCCTTTCCTGGAATGGAAGGGCCAACTTCGATATATGATCACACTCGAATATCAACTGCGGGCCAGTTGCAGCCACACATGAACCACACGAGCGTGAGTTCAGCGTACCATCACCCGCCTTCTGTCTCTGCGTCCGTTATGAGTACTGTGTCGGATATACACAAGAGAGATAAGGAGTTAATATATGGGTAGGCGCTGCAATTTACTTGTCATTCTTTCCTGCAAACTCTAACCAACTTGCTTCATCAGACCCCGCGTATAATAACCGTATACAATGACGATAATTATTAAAACGAAGCTCGGAGGTGTGAAAACAATTCATATTCAAACACGATCAACTGAATGGAGTCTTGAATCAGTGACTGCACTGTCACAGCTCAAGCATAGCAACAAACAGATTCTAAATTTAACGTTGGTTTTGTGATATTAACCCAGACGGTTGTGAGAAGTTGATTGATGTAGAAGTAAAGTGAATTGAACACATTACAGACAATCATTGCTTATTCTTGTCTTGTGTAATTCTGCCAGGCATCCTCTCTTTCCGCTGCTTGCACTGATCTTCGAGAAATGCGAACTTGCAACATGTACTCCACGCGAGCCTGGAGCAGTTGGCGGCGATGTGTGTTCATCAGCTTCCTTTAACGAGGATATCTCGGCGTTTGCAAAGCAGGTTCGTTGAGCCGTTATTTTGTCTTTCCGGACCGGGTCCCAGGTTCTTAGAAATTTATTGCATCCATATCTAGTGCTGACCGCAAGATTCAACTGGTGTTTTTGGTAGTCTGACGTTATGATCTTTACCTGTTCAAAACTCTTCCAAATCACACTAGCTCAAGCTTATGTCCTGTGTAATAATGTCCACTCTCTTATTCTGCTTTTCAGTTTCGAGGTGACAAGACCATTTTTTCCTCAAACCACGAAGTCGATAGCTTGGTAAGTGTTGTTGTAGCTTGTGAACCCACAAACTATCAGTGTTGTGTGGATGTATTAAAATATTAATACAAACCCCGTTGATTGAATTTAAATAACACAAATACTGCCACATGCCTTTGTCGCACTTGTATATACTGGTTTCAACACCGACAAATCATTTCACTGTTTGATTGCCATGAAATGTCTTGTATTTCCACTTATTTTCTGTTTGCCTTCGTGCACTTCCCTCGTTTATAGATGATTCAATCCATACAAGTACTGAGATTTCATTTACTGGAGCTAGAGAAGGTAAGCCAGTTATAAGGACGTGAATGTTTATTCCATTAAATCGATTGTAAAAACTACCAACCGTTCACTGACCCTATCACTCTTACAATTTAAATCTCTTAAAACAAACGCGAGGATCGTAGGTTCAACATATTCATTGTGCACTTTGCTCTGTGTATATTGGTAAAACTCTCCAGACAAATTTCAGACGAGAATTTGCATAATGCATAAATTAACCTTATCTTTAGATAGAAATTTAATCTCGCCTTGTCACTTGCTTTTATTCGCTGGATTTCAAAGGTATTTCTCTGTGCTAATACAACAGTTAACTTTAAATTGGAGGCCATCTCAGGTGAAAAATTACTTAATTTGTTCTTAAACTTGGCTCCCTAGGTGCACGAACTGTGCGATAATTTTTGTAAGCGTTACATCGCCTGTCTAAAAGGCAAAATGCCCATTGACCTAGTGATGGATGAGAAGGAAGGTGGAAGTAAAGGAAAATGCGACAGTGATGGTACACCGGGTAGCCCGCTGGAGGACACCTTACAGGTAACGTATTGTGAAGGATAAGTAGCCTTCCCTCTTGCACTCGGCCGCCACACCACCGCTTTACTCCAGCCCGCCTCTGTTGCACAAAATTGGGATGTGAGTTCGGCCTTCAAGGTGTAGCCTTCTTTCACAACATCAAATTATCTTCTAAGTGGATGAAAGGCTATTAAGAAGAGTGATACCAGCTTTTAAGCTCTCAAAATCGCGAGATAGGTAGTCCCAGTAGCGGCATTGAGTCCGCGTAGAGACACGTGAATATGGTTTGAGCGCGGCTTCAGTATTTATAGACTCCTGCCGTGATGTTTTCTAAACTGGCCATTGTTTGTTAAGTTCACCATTCTTTTCTTTGCTAAGTGGCCCAATGGCGCGGTTTCTGTGTTTGGGACATGAGAATAAACCGTCACAAATAAACTCGTACAAGTCATCTCTGAAGACCTAAGGCATCAATTCAGACACTTAATATGATGTTGTGTTTTGTCAACCTGTTATGGGTTTCATTGGGTTTCGACAGTTCTTTTGGCGGGTTGACGTGTTGAAAAAGTTATTTCGCGCCCTAGAGCTGAAGGATTTATGTAAGATCAAATTCACACCTCTTCGTTTTATGACAGAAACTTTAAACAGTTTTGTTTTAGCTGTCTTCGCTCTGAGCTTGCCTTTCAATAATTTCAAGTTTAAAAATTGTGGAAAATTTTAGGAGTTCAACAAGTTTTCCTGTTGTGAATTATCTGAACTTGTATTTGGCAGTACATGCCAAACTACGAACAACGCTACAACTGCGAACAAATTATCGCGTTTTGTTGCACGGATAATATACCCAATCTTCTGTAATCATTGATGACAAAAAGTGAGTTATCTGTCTCAATTTTACACCTTCGGCTTTACTTTTTCTATTCACTTTCTGTCATCTTTCTGAATGGATTTCAATTGTCCGTGCTGCGTTAGGCTGATGACAACAGAGAAATTCACGCGATCTCCATTATTCAAGTTATATGTAAATTTCACCCACAGCCACCGAGTCAACAGAACTGGAATTCAGTCCCGCCAAACGAAAATACCAACTCAGGGCAAAATGTGCAATCCCCCACCCAGCCTCCCTCAAGTTTGGCCTTGGAAGGCCCCGAAACTCCGGAAGGTAAGCGATGGCCTAGCTTTATTAGAAGCGACAGTTCTATCACTTCTTTATTAAATTGTTTCCGTCTTCGATGTCTTTTTAATAATGTCTTCAATAATACATCACTAAAGAAGAATTTATCAGTTGTACTGTTTTATCAAGCCTTTATTATGCTAAACATGTAGCTTTTCTCTTTGTTGCAATCCACGTTTGCGATTATCTAAAGAGTGCGAGTGAATAGTGAAATTATTGGTTCAGAGCTACGTTTATTCTTCTGGGCTTTTATTGAGTTGAAAGCTCTGCGTTGTTGTTGACACAGCTGCACAAAGGCTCCATTCTCTCAGTAATTAAAAAGAATATCATTTTACTTCTCACACGACAAGAAAAGGACAGATATGCAAATTCGAATCACTTCCATATGCATGCAAGCGAAGTCATTATATGTCGTTATTCGAACAGGCGAAATACTGTCATGTCAAGAAGTTTCCATCGTGTGGTTTTTAGGCTTTGTTTTGAGTGACAAACAGGCGAACAGTGATAATAGCTTTTCAAATCGTGCTGTAGGGGTTTCTGTGGCTGACTGTTATCGCGTGTGTTCCTCGTTTGAAAACGCCTTCACTTTATCATCCGTTGACCTGAGTGACAAGAAGGACTCTCTCAGTACAAACATAGATAATTGTCAAAGAAAAGTTACAATTAGGCTAAATTGAACGGCTCAGAACGAGCTGATTTTAGATTCAGGGATTCTATTGTAAGGATAAACAAAAGAAAATTTGTTCTTGCTGAAATTATTATGACAGTCAGAAGATGATGAAATTAACAACTGAAGGCAGATGTGCCAACTTCGTTTACAGATTTGTCAACATGAAGATCCATGATGGAAATTGAATTTGCAGATTTCTGGGGGTGGCCTAAGATGCATTTGCTTAGTTATATATTTGTGCTAAACTGATAGGATATCTAGGAAATGGGGTTTCTTTCCTAAGTAAACGATTACGAAGCATTAGAGAAAGTATTGTCGTAATTTGAAAGCAAGTATAATTAGCAAGGGTTAGTGTCATGGTTTCCATCAGTTCTGAGTTCAAGGTTCTCCAGGATTTCTAGTTTTGTACAAACCTAAGTGATGTCTTAAGAATGGCGAAGGGGCTTGCTATGGCTTAAGGTAGACATTGCGTATTTTTACAATATTGAAGTTGATAATCAATAGGCTGTTTTTCATTTAAGTGTGTGTGTACTATGCTATTTCTGCCTCTGTCTATCCGTTGACACTAGCCTTTGATTCTTTGATAAATCTGACAAGAAAGCCCCTGCAATTTCCTCCAGTAATTTCCTGAAGTACTGTCATCTAATAATTTATTACACTTTCGTCATCGTTTATATCTACAATCAGCTAGGAAGTGGCGCCATATTTTATAATGAAAAACAGTAGAACCAGTTCACTTCAAATGTGAGCTGCTGGGAGTTCCTCGCACCAAGACAAACGAGGTTACAGATGCACTCAGGTGCACCTCCCCAAGACGTTCTCAAAATCATTAAGTTAACTGCTGATCAAAGTATGCCCCATGGGAAACATGTTCAAGGGTATTATTGTTGTCATGAAAAAACAGGTGAAGTGTAAGGTGTTTCCAAGTACTTGAACAGGGTCTGATAGTGACTGTCTTGACACTTTGAACATTGGCTTTAAGAGTGTCACATTTTGAACAATATCTTGTTATGAATCTTTGTCATGGTGCTGAAATGTTAGCTAAATTATCAAGGCTATGGCTTTCCTGAGCAAATCAATTAAGTAAGGATAGCAGATAGGTCTGGGTTGATCTTAGTCCTTATCACGCAATTAAGCGCCGTGCAAATCAGTCTCGAGTTTCCAATTTGTCCCAAGCTTACTCGTTTCAAACAGCCTCTTGCTTTGGTTGTTTATCTAAGCTCTCAGTAAATTGCTGATGTCAGGAAGTGAGGAAGAAAGGAGATAGTTTATCACTTCCCTTCTGAAATTAAGAAAGTCAAAGGAAAAAAACTTTCACTGATATACATGCCTGTTTGGTTTACTCGTGAAGATGCTAACATAGACAGTACATCATAACCCTTTATAGACTTCCATGGGACGCTGTGACAGCTACGATTTACGACTTGGGATTTCTCCTAATTAGATTTCTTTTTAATAATAATGGCCTTATCGTCCCATTTTGATACAGAGTTCAGTTGTCAGAATTAAGGTCCAGTGAATCACTGAATGTAACCATGTTGAACCAAGCAAAAAACGTTTGCCAAGTAAGCTCAAGTCTTAAATATTGTATTTTAATCTATGACAACCCCCTGCTGCTGTCAGAGCTCCAAGTGTACCTCGATTTGGGAACAGCTGGTTTTCAGCAATAGCTCACTTTTCATAAGGATGTCAGGTTGTCTTTACGTCAATCAGTCTATGTATTTAGCATTCTAAAGTCTCATTTATGCCATCGTGTTCTCTTGTGTTAACATTTTCTTGATGTTTCAATGTAGCATCTTTCTGGATCTCTTTCAATATATGAATGCTGTCAGCACGGTCGTGAATCAATCCTTGTCTCACCTGTCTTAGTGGCAGGTCTTTGCAAGGTAAAAAGAAAGACTTAGCACGGTTAACTTCACGATGATGGAACATGAGCGCAAAGGTAGGCCGCTGAAAACGAAGGCTAATGGTCACTTTAAATGGGAACTGACAAGAGTCAAAGTATATTGTCAGTGTGAAAATGAAAATGGCTGCATCGAGTAGGAGTCGAGTACCTATAAGGGGCTATTACCGTTTGATTTTATGCCCCTGAAGCCTCACAAAAGCTCCAGAGTATTGTTATTTGCGATAGGAACATTTAACAAGATACAATTTTGATATTATAAAATAAGTCGAATATGTTTTTCTTTCGTTGTTTCAACGTTCCATCCGAGAGTGAGTTGTTAAACTTAACAAGTATTTTCAACAGTATCATTTTGATGATGGATGTGTACAACAACTGCTTTGGCTGCTTGTGTGTGTACTTTGGCGTTTCTCTTGCACAAGAATGAGACAAATCATATTTTTTACAAGAATAATTTGCGAGTACATTTTGCCTGGACCAGATGATATCTGTTATCCATTTGTAGCAACTATCATTAGTTTTTTGCCCTTCACTCACTTTTTGATAGTTTAGTAAATCGGCTGAAATAAATGGAAGATATTCTTTCTTGTAGAGAATCACGGATCTTCATCGTTGCTTCTAAGTATTATCACACAGCAAAATATCTCTATACATTTAAAGAACGAACTAGCTTATTCAAACAAACCCACTAAAGTTGCTTTTTCTTAGTTGGTATGATATAGTGTCGATTTAGCAAATCAGCAGGTAAATGAACAACTATATAGCAAATTATAACTGATATGGAACTTACAATTCTGCATAGTTGAATTGGAATACATCTCTCTAGTCGCAGGTTTACCAACCAGTTGATAGCTTGTGACCACACAGTGGTGTTTTGTGTCAAAACTGGTGCGCGCATGCAGCTCGCTGACAGTTGCAAATTCAACCTGTGTCTATTGGCGAACTAATGATTTACGATCATGATCCGAAACATTCCTGTATTTTAACGTTTGAAAGAAATGCAACAACAAACCCTCAACGCTGAAACAGTTAAATCTTCCTTAGATCCATCACTGAGTACGTCTGTTGGTTCCGATGATGGAGCGGGCGACACCGATGACGATTCTGACAAGAAAAGACAGAAGAAACGAGGAATCTTCCCCAAGGCTGCGACAAACATCATGAAAGCGTGGCTGTTCCAGCATTTAACGGTAAGGGTGTGCAAAAACGTCTTAGTTCTTGTGTCTTGAGTTTTTGTAGAATTTCTGTATCACTGCACCGTGTTACGGCGTGTGTGTCCACCATCGGGTGCAACAAAACTATTTTGTGAGGTGACTGAGTTTCCCCAACAACTTCCAAGAAGTATATAAATTGTCAAGCATTTTATTCAGAATGAATTTGTTAAACGATAGGGTATATTTTTTGTCAGCTGTCAAATTGGACAAAAGTAACGTGCGAGAATTATCGGCAAGGCGTTTTTGGCTTTTATTTCGAAAGGTGTTCAAGTCTGACATACTACAGCAATATCAACTCAAAATTAACACAACAACAGAACTACAGAAGTAACTAAATTGTATTCATTGTAATTATCTCCATTCAGTAAATCTAGCGTACATCTAAATGGCTTGAAAAGCGTAAGTTATATTGTTGAACAAATGTTTAGACAATTGCGCTAGTGAGTCACGCCTGTCCATGCATGGTTGGACATGGAAACATGTACTTTTGTACAATATTGCATTGTCAGAAGATATCTCACAAGAGCCGGTTTTTTTCTTTTGCGGGCGTAATGTTGTTTTACTTTTAAATATACGGACCAAACAATGAACATGGTACCTGTTTCTTTTATTGTGGCTTGTTGTGGAACGCATTAGTAGATTCGAAACAATAACATACAATGTCTTGTTCCATAAACTGCAGTAAACGTCTTTGTTCGTGGGATTGCTGAATGAACTTGTTCCTGTAGCTGACAGAACATAGATTATAGTTGTTATCCTATTTGTCAAGTTAGACAAATCGCTATGTGTTCAGATGTGATAAACCTGTGAATTAAACAAAACATTTGCCTGATTTGAAGGCTGCGGACAGTAACAAGTAAATGGTGGGAAAACGAAACTTTGAAGTAGTTTAAAGCTGTTAACGAGTTTATAAATGAACAAAAGAGTGGAAACACATCTCAGGTACTGTTTAAATAACAATGAATAAGGATGCCAAAATTCAGCGTTTTTAGTTTGCAATTAAGTGAATATATTTTGTTTTGTATCTACCAAAAAACCGCTGCCAAGCCAGATTCATACTAGTCATTAGAGTTTCTGTAACCTGTAAAGAAATCGCACAGGTTGACGCCGTCAATATATTGCCCCATGGCACCGGCTTGCATATTTGGCAGTTTGTTGTTTTTCAAGCTCTTATCAGTTTTATATTTAACCCTTCAATTCTATTTTCATAGCACGTAACATTTAGATCTTGTCAAGATTCTTGCGATTTTAATATCTATTTCAAAACATGCACAGCCGCCTCAACTTGTTTTTAGCTCAAAGAATACCGTCGGCTGATCATTAAAGGAAAGCCGGAGCCGTCATTTGATTTCGTTGCTCCGAATATTTTAAGATTTAATTATTACAGGGGGAGCCCTCCTCAGATTGATTCTTCTTTATTCGCCTTGGTGAACGTTTCACTGGGGGCACTCACACAAAAATGATATTTGTTTGGTTGTAGTATTATCTCTCGTGATAACGTATTTGATATGTTGGAGAGAGAAAATAAAGTTATCAATTTGTGTTTAACGAGTATCCATCTGCAATGTGTAACATTGATCGATGCCATTCTAGAATAAACTTGTTATCTTCCGGTTTCCCTGTACAGTCAATTTGATTGCCGAATTGACAGTTAGGATTGTCTCCACCTTCTTGACGGGGGTATGAAAGATGCCGCCTCTCTGAAAAGCTTCTTTGAAATACTCTTCAAAACGCTAAACCAGTACGGCAAGTGAATTTGATAGGAAAAATTGTAAGAAGCTCCTCAGTAATTACAAGAAATCTGGATAGTCTTCTTGATTGTTTAGAATAGAGAATTACAGTTGCACACATGTAGACGAGTGTCTACAATTTGGGTTTAAGAGTTTTCTTCGTTTGTTTTAAAACATTGGTCTAACAATATTTAGCTTTTTTAATTTCCCTTCTTATCACCTAATTTTTCCTAAGTCAACGTTTAAAACCGAGGTTATTTAATTACAGTGATCAGTTGTCAAGGGAAGTACAAACATCTCATTTTGGTCTCAGTCCTCCATTGTTGCTGCTTGGATATTGTTCATTGTTGCAGGAGTAACAGATTCAAAGAGGCGTTTAGTATTCTTGAATTATTGAGAAGCTTTCACAACAAAAGCAAACAAAGTGTACAACGACACAGTACTTTGAAACAAAATATATATATTTATTTATATATTTATAAGAAGCAGTAATAAAAACAGAAAATCCTATAACAGAAATATTTTTTTAAATGACAACATGTTCTTCTTGGAATGAGATTTTTACTAAAATAAGATTGACAGGATACATGGAATCCAATTTACCGTTTCCACTACGAATACGTTGTTCGCCACTTGCACTCGGATATCGCTTACACTGGGTAGCAAGTAATATATGCAGCTTGAAAAGACAGTAATCAAAATAATAATTGTTTCTTAACTTTATTCTTTTTCAACTACTTCAAGGACTGTTTGAAAATAAGAATCTTTAAAACATAAGATCCACAACGTTGTTCTGTCTTCTGGATGGCTATTGATCAAATAAACTTCTGATAAATTTATCCGTACAGGTTAACAGGTGCTTTGGTAGGCGGGAAGCTACAGATTCACTCGTTGCGAAGAGATCCTCCTTGTTATTTTTGAAACGGAAAAGTAAAAAGTGAAATATTTTTATTTCCCAGTGTTCTATGTTTTTGTTTTTGGATTTTAAATGTCTTGTGCACAATAATTATTGCAGATAATCCAAGCCTGGCATGTCTAATTTTCTTCGTTGTACTTGTAGAGTATTTAGCAGGTCTTGCCAAAACAATCCGCTTCTCAGAATTGGCTACCCCAAGTACTAATATTCGGCTGAACTTTACGATTCCAAATTTATTGACAGTTCTCATTACAATTTGTCTCTTTTTATCACAGCATCCATATCCTTCTGAGGAACAGAAGCGCCAGCTTGCGCAAGAGACGGGATTAACAATTTTGCAGGTCAACAACTGGTAAGCGTTTTTGCACGTTGTTCGTTTCTACTAGCTGTTTTCATTGTTAATATGAATTACACGAACTTTGAGCTACTAAAAAAATTCTAATCACTGGCTTACAGTTTCAAACATTCCTAAGTACAAAACCAGCAACACAATATTATGCAAATGCTCTAAAATACCAACGGATTACCTTAAGTTTATAAAAAGGGGTATTCATGGGATGTTTTTACAATATATTTTACCAACGGTGTTTCGAGAGTATTCATGTAATGATTTAGTAATTATGGTTTTCAAATTAAAGACTTCGAATGTTCCACAGTAATACGGAAACCTGAACTTCGTAAAGAAACGTGAAAGCGTTGCATGCTAAGAAGGTTCTTTATTCAAGGTAAACGTTGCTTGCAGTTAGTCGTAAACTGTCTTCAATTTAGCTGCAGACAATCACATCTTACGTTAAGCAATTAAATTTATTTCTATTTACTTCTCTTGATTCATTGTGATTTTCCTTTCTACACAATCACGTTTGCATTGTAATAGCAGCAATGATATGATCTTCCTAAGACAATAAGTGTTTCCCGTTGTGTTTTTACCTAAAATGACTAGGCTTTTCTGTCTCATATTAATATGTTTATTAGTTTTGATAACGAAATACAGTGGAAATCTGACAATTAACAAGTCTCAAATCTGGCCGCATTAACAGTGTAGTCGTATTTAAACCAGTAACTGTGTATCTCCAAATTCGGCTCTTCCTCGAGCATTACCTTTCCGTTAGCAATTGCTGCTTAAAACTGAAGAAAATACTAAATGAAGACGAGGAAGCTCATCACCTTTTTAGATAAATCATAAACTGACTTACAGTCAAAAGTGTTTCATTGTTTATCAACGTTTAAGTTTCTTAGCCATTTTCTCCTGATATCAACTAATACTCCTTGGCTGTAATTGTATTAATAAGATACGGAGAAAGGGGGGTGGGAATTTCCAAAATGCGGTTGATAGGCACATTAACAATGTGGCTGGATTAACAGAATTTTCAGATAAGAAATAAGCGAGCTGTTGTTTTCGCCAAACGTTTGACCGCGAATAGGGCTTATTAATGAACCAGGCGAAAGGCTGGGTTCAAAGTTTTATTTTTATCAACGTATGGCCATTGAAGAAAAGCTACTGTAGCTATCATATTTTTTGAACTGGCCTTACAAATCTGGCGGAGTGTTGTCTTCTTAATTTTGTATGTTCAAATTTGTTTCTTCATCATTCATCACTTTTCAAATGGAAATCGCAGTTTAGGACTGAAGACAACAATCCCAAACTGAAGACCGACGGTGACAAAAATGAAGGAGCGAATAATCTTGACACAAATCAGAAAATTTTCAGTCAAAGTGCTTCATTATATATAAATTTTTAAGTTATTTTTCTTTCACTTATCATCCATTGCATTATGCCTTTGCAGTAGCGATACTGATTAATGTGTCATGTATACTGACAAGGAATATGGCGGGTGGGGATTCGAAAATGTGGTCGTTAGTAACATTAACGAGGTCGGGCTGGATTAACAGCATTTTCCGCAGATAAGAAATAACTGAGCATTCGTTCTTGCAAAAAACAGTGGCCATGAAAATGGAAATGAGGAGGTGGTTGTCTTAAGGAGTGGCTCCACTTTTTTTTTTATCAGTGAGCGAACATTGAGAAAAAGCTACTAGCTGCCATATTTACGAACGGGCCATAAACATATGACAATATTAACAGGGCTGTCATTCAACGAGTATGGTGCGCGAATTTTGTTCTTCCCAGTTTATCACCTTTCAAGTGATAATTCGTACTACTTGTTGCTTAAAACTGAACCAGAAAATCTATTAATTTGATGACTGGACAAACAGAGATGATGAAGCTAATCTTAAAACAAACCACAGTAGAAATGTTTTACTGTTTATCCACAATGTTTAAATTACTTTGTCACTTTCATCCATTATACCTTTACAGTGGTCGTATTAATGTGACATATTTTCAAATAAAATGGCGGGTGAGGATTACAAATGTGGTCCGGTTTGTCACATTATAGAGGTGGTTGGATTAAAAGGGTTTTCAGATAAGAAAAGTCTGATGAGTTTTAAAGTTTTAGCCCCAAAAGTGGCTGTAACAAGTAGGGACTTGTAAGGTGGGATTTCACTGTCAATTTCTTTCAGTAGGGTATCAACAATCATACTTTACCTACGCGCCATAAAATTTTGGCAGTATTCAAGGTGGTTATTTTAAAGGCATATTTGTTTAAATTGTGCTCCGCTACAGTCATTCGTGACTTTTCGGATAGTCATTGTCAAATGATTCCGTGACAAAATGAGATACGTGAACTACCCCAGTACTCTTTGAAAAAACAGAATTTTACTTACTGTGAAATGTTTTTGAAGTTTTTTGTCACTTTCATCTAATATGCTTCTGCAATAGCCATATTAGCGTGGCACATTTATAAAGAAAATGGTGAGTGGGGATTCTAAAATGTGGTTGTTGGCCACATCAACAAAATGACTGGATTAACAGGATATATTCAGATACGAAAACAACTCAGCTTCTGTTCGGCCAACAAAAAAGTTTTTATCAGTAAGTGGCTACTGAGTGAAGGCTACTACCTGCCATAAAAATCTGACCATATTGATGGGGTCATTGAAGGTGGCGCTCCCAACTGTGTTCTTATCAATGCATGGCCATTGATTAAAAGCTACTAGTTAACCATATTTACAAATGTTTAACCATATTTACAAATGTTTAACCATGTTTACAAATGTTTAATGTTTGTTGCAGGTTCATTAACGCGCGGAGGCGTATTGTCATTGAAGGTGGCGTTCCCAACTGTGTTCTTATCAATGCATGGCCATTGATTAAAAGCTACTAGTTAACCATATTTACATATGTTTAACCATATTTACAAATGTTTAACCATATTTACAAATGTTTAATGTTTGTTGCAGGTTCATTAATGCGCGCAGGCGTATTGTCCAACCCATGATTGATGCATCGAACAGAGCCGGCAAGTCTCCAGTTGTTACAGTTTTTAAATCACGAAGACGAAAAAATTCAATTGGTCAAGGTATCCCTTCACCAGGTCCGCGGTTTGGTCCCGCCCCAGGTCACCCTCCACCAGGGTACTATCCGGAGCCACATCACTCACAGGCGCACCCGAATTACCATTTGGAACAAGGACCCCAGGGTCCTCATTTCGCCCCTCGAGGCTACATTAGCAATGACCCTTCAGTAAGTGGAGTAGGAACCATACCACAGATGCCTACAATGTCGCCAGCTGTACCTCACGGGATGCACGGGCAAGTGCCCGCGCATGCGTACCGGGGACAGATGCCACCAAGTACTATGGGCCAGACAATGTACATTCCGGGCCATCCACACGCTATGATGATGCCGCCGCCAGGTCACCCTCACGCGCATGCGCATCACGCTCTACACCAAGGACCTCAGATCATACCGTCAACCCAGACATCACCATCCATCATTCAGCAAGAAAACATGACTCATACTATGATGGCTGACATGCATTCTAGTTAAAATTTCACTGCATAGCACTAATAGCTGGAGAACACATAGTGGGTTTCGTTTGATCGTTCCAGAGTATATTAATAACGGAATGAATTCATAGTGTTCAGAGAAAAAGAAATGCCACAATCAGAAACTCGTTCCTGGAAGATTATAGTAAGCGTTTAAACACTCTGGTGTTGAAAATTTTACTGTAGTTGTCTGCAAACATAAAGTTTATTTTAATAATTTCAAATCGCTGCTGCGAAAAAAGTTATCTGTAACTAAAAGCTAGTTAATTTCAACATGTTATTCTAACTACGAGTAGAAATAGAATATGTCTTTCGTTCAATTTCTGCCATTAACCTAAAGAGGGTTTTGGTGTCGAGTTGATAACATACTTAATGCGCGTATATACAACGATCAATCGCGATAGCAACGACATCAATCATTTTACGCAGCGCACAAGCATAGCAAACGAAATTTCAGCAATCACTTTCCTAACAGTGATTAAAAATATTAACGATTAAAATCAATCTAAATGTTTGTACGGTCAGACGAAGCCTGCTCTTTTAAGTTGTAAGATTCTAAAGGTCTTAATATAGTATATTTTTAGAGGAAAATTAACAGCAACGATGATTATCGCTTTGAAGGTTAAAAACCTCCAAATTACAAGAGATTTTATAGTTCCATATCAAATGACATGATTACAATAGAAATAATTTTAGTTGTGTGATCGAGTGCAAAGCTAGTGATTCCTTTCAAAAAGGAACATTTATCAGAGATGCGTGTTTTCTATGATCAAAAGTTTTCTTCCAAGAAACAAAGATGTTAACGTTGACATATGATGTATTATATTTGAATGAAACGGTTTCTAGTATTTTGTTTATAATCTGACTATATTTTGTAAATGAAAAATTAGATAGTCTTTTAAATTTAACAAATGATTGGATGATTGTTATTACGTATTTGTTACTAAGAGAGAAATAATAGAAATATACACAGCTTGGCTTACTAGTTCGTGTTATTACTGACCATCCTGCTTGCTACGGATATAAGACCCCCCCACCCCCGCCCCCTCTTCCTCATCCACTTCTCTAGCATGAACTGAATGGGAAGTTCTTCCATAGCAGGGATTCCCTCTAGTAATTGGACAGAATTTTCCCACTGCCATGCACTCTTTCCCGGGAACCAATCTTTACACCAGAACCCCCGACCGTTGTCGGAGAGAGGGCCCTGGGTGGCACTTATTTATATATTTATATATCCTAATTCACAAAGCTTTCCCATCGCGTGAATATAATTCAGTGCATTAATCAAATGAAATTAGGTGCTATTAAATGAATGTACAAGTAGATAAAAGATAAAACTTCTTCAGTTGTCGAGAAAGGCGGTCAGAGCAGACTTAAATGATGCAGAATTGGGCTGATCGATTAAATAGCTAGGGAGCGTGTTCCATTCTTTACCAGTTCGAGTAAAGTCTAAAGAAACTGAATTTGTATGTACTGCACAGTATGCATTGTGAGGGCACATGCTCGAGACCAGTGTCTTGCCTAAGGATATTACGCTACACGGGTTCCATACGCGGGGTAGTAAAAATAATATGTTGGTTCCACGTATTTCCTCGTGTTTCATGTTTTGAAATACTATCTATCAGTCGCGTCTCCCCCC
>JANVCJ010069516.1:0-21444 GCA_026413505.1 Epizoanthus ramosus
CTAGCTACGCTTGCACTCATAAAATCCACAAAAACTCCCTCTCCACATAAACCTGAATGCTCCAACGTAAAATACGAGCAGCCATGGATCGCAAATCACCTTCACTACCAAAGAAATGAAATGGAAGTACAAGACGCCACCACTTGTTTCAGCTGGTTAAGGGTTCCCACTCAAAATGAGGAATGAAATTTAATGACTTTTCCATGATTTTCCCATGACCTCATTCCATTTTCCATGACCAAACAGTGCGTGCGACGCGCGTGTGTCACTTCCGTTTTCTCGACACACTTTCGCTCAAAATTACATGGTTTTCAAAACATTTTATTCAGCAGAGGTAAAGGCCCAGAAAATATAAAATTCCATAGCTTTTCCATGACCTCAGCAATTTCCCCTAAATTCCATGACTTTTCCAGGCCTGGAAAATGCATTTTCAGATTCCATGAGTTTTCATGACCGTGGGAACCCTGTGATTTGTGACTGGTTACAACTGTCCGCGTTGTTACAACAACAACAACAACAACAACAACAACTTAAAATCTTTATGTTCATTCATACAATTACAGATGTTAAACAGAAATCAATACAGTAATAAAACTAATACCATGTTTGTATGGGGGTCACCTGGAATAACTAAGAAGCTAATCGTGCCATGTGACCTGAGCCAGGATGGGTACTCTACATTCTTATATGCACGTATTCACAACATTTTGTTGTAATTCATGTACTCAACCCCTATAGCTAGACACCATCTCCCTTGTGCACTCTTGGTTTCTCTCACATGTTCTTGTACATATTTTCGCATTGAAGCCCTTGGAATTGCTTAAACGCATCACAGACAGCGAAAACAACAATTGGTTCATACAACCCAACGACTACAGCGATGTCAACGACCCCGATTGGAAGCTAAGTGCCCAAAAGACGGCCAGTGATATGGCAGAAAGCATCTGTAAACAGGTTGCAAAGGTAATATTTGAAGACTTCGCAACGGTTCACAAACTTTTGTACAAAACTACATTTTCCTGAATGCAATTCAAGGTTTTTGTTATTTAGTAAAGCACAAATTACCAAGATTTACGTGCAGAATAAAAGTGATAATACACATACGTTTTGATATCGTATCAAACACATGTATTCGATAACATTTTTCCGCCGTGGCACTCTACGCCGTCGCCGGTCATATTATCATCACTCGAAACTAAAAATGTATTTCCACGGCTTACCATTTTCTTATTCAAGTGAAAAGATTTGGAAACCGCGTTCTCTAAGAATCGGGGACATATTTAGTATAATTAGTATAATTTTTAAGTCAGTATTTTTCAAGTAGTTTGTCAAATAGTCCAAGTCAGTATTTTTCAAGTAGTTTGTCAAATAGTCCAAATTAATTTACCAAAGTTTTTTAATTTGATCTAAAATCATATTTTGAAAGAGAAAATAAATTTTTTCTTCTTTAGTTTCTGAAACAATATCGATTATCCTAACCAAATAGATCATATAGATCAAATAAATCAACTGGATAAGGCCAATTGTTATTAAAAGTAAAGTGGTACATTTATATTGCGCCTTTTCCATATAGCTCAAAGGCGCATTACAATTATCAGTTTACCCCCAGCGAACCGAAAGCTTACATAGACGCCTCTGGCAGCCGCTTTCATGCGGTCCATGTATGCTGGTACGCATTTTACCGAACTCGGAAGGATAAAAGCTACTAAACACGCGCAAGCACAGTTCGGGAGTGTAAAAGCGTTTGCACTGAGAAATAAACACGACTGAGATTGCGAGCTTGTAGTGCTCTCTTTTTTAGAAATTCAGCCAACTACAGGAGACAGATATTTGATGTTATCTCTTGAAACAGATATCACGAACAAAATACGATCAGTTTTTCCAGAGTAGACCCGAGTAGAAGACCAATAAAAGTTGTGGTATGCACTGTCTATTGTACTTGTACAGAAATACATTAGCAACAAATGTCTTCATTGACCTGCGCTATTCGGAACGTGCTGCTGTAATATCAAAATCGAGGGCAAAGGTAAAATAAAACCAAGCTTACCGGCATAAATCGTCATTAATTAGAGCGACGGAAAGAGTCTGTCCATATCTCAACTCTATATTTGTAAATCACCTGCTTTCTTTTAGTTTCAGTAGTAATTCCGTTGTTTATTATCCAAGAAAACTATTATATAGTTGTTCTTGCTCAGCCGGAGTGGGACTTTAGATCACCCAAACAGGTGAACAGAATAACAAAATCAGCCACACTGTGATATATCCAAGATAAACACCAACATGACGTGAAGATTGATAAATATCAAAGCAATGAATGGGTACTTGGAGTACCATTAAGTTTTGAACTAATATTTTACTTTATTCTTCGAACTTTTCTGATAAAGTAATATCTTCATCAATAACAAATATAATTAAATCAAATTAAATCCAAGATGCAGAAAACAAACTAGGAAGATCAGCTAAAGAAGAAAACGTTTTAAAATGAGCTTTTAAAGAGAAAACAAACGAACGATTTATATATTTGATTAACCCTTAGAAATTGTCAAAACTGCTTTGCTTTCATTGTTTGAAACTTGTTTGGGTGTGCAACTAAATCATGTAAAAAAATCAGTAAAAGTTCTCTTCAATAAGAAGTTACACCAGTATTTAATACTACTGTTATTCAATTCTTGTAGTACAACGGATGACAATCTATGCTGTAGTCACACGTAAAACGTACATTTTGTATTGGATTTCTGGATAGCCTTCCATCAAAATGGTCCGAAAAATAACTGAAGGTGGCTATAAAAGAGGCTGTGGTTTTAAGACTTTCATGGTAATCAAAACATATCAAGTGCTTAAGTTGTTTTCCTTGAGAGCATATAAAACTACACAAACAACACTGAACCATCTTATTGCAGAGCAAACTGCACGTGTTCAATTACAGAAAGTACAATACAGATACACAGAGCGAGTTTTGAACTAGAAATCTATTCAACAGCTGAATCAACAGAGCCACTTGACTTTAGAAAGCTGAGAGCTTGAAGCAGGTGATCTCTAATATACGCTGTAAAATAAAACCCTTTTTGTTAAAGCGCTGTGTTTGACTTTTAAAAGGACTATTTTTAATTATCTTAATTACCTTCCCGTCACACAGCAGAGAACAATGATACACATACATCATATAAACAATTTCATTAGCATGTACCTCACGGACATTTTGCAAACTAATACAAGAATGTTGTAGAAATAAAGAGAAACAACTACTTTCTTTCTTCTCTGTTTTAGTTAGTAATTATGCTTTGTTTCATTTTTAACAATTGTGTATGTTTACCGAGAAACTCAAAACCAAAGATACTGCTTTATTTCCGCGAGTACTAGCAGCATTTATTTGTATCACGTGAATATATCTCGCTTTTCAATTACGTTGTTCTTTGTGGAAGGGATTAAATGAAATGTTTGTTATAATCCATTACCGTTCTTTGTGTATGGTTTCATTTGGAAGAGGAAAAAAAATGTTCCCCGAACGTGTTGGCGTGAGATGAAAAAAATCCACGCTACCTTTTGCGTGGCCTTTGTAAGATGGACAGTAATGTCTAATGATTCAATTTAGGTATTTGACGGTTTATGATTATCGCCACAGAACCACAAGTATACACCCATAAAGAACAATAATTCGGGTTCATTCAAAACATTGACAAGACAACACACTTATAAAACAGAACTAACCCAATGGTTTATTAAGGATGGGCCGGCACGCAGCCCAGCTCGTTAACAACCGAATATTTTACACGGGTAATCTCGAAAATATGGCCCGATAGGGGCAACTCATTAGATTTACAATATCAATCTCAATAAATATATAGTTCTATATCCACTCTCTTACACACAATACGTACCAATAATCTATGACTATGTACAGACAGGCGGCCCTTCTTTGGAATCTGTATCATTTTGCTAGCAACAGAGTTAAATTTAAAAGTGGTTGCTGGTCAGTCTTGACGCAATTGTGTGAATGATGCCAGGGTTTGAGTCGAAAGTGATTTGTGCAGTTTTCTTATGATATAAAACGTTTATGTATGTAAAATAGCACTTGATACAACTTGGATTTACAACTCAGTGTTTTTAAATTAGAACGAGTTATACTTAACACGGGTGCAGTTCACAATGCCGGGGCAATGGTAATATTTCTGGTAATGAATTCCGGAGATTTTCATGTTGTACTTCATAGGTTAATCGGTGAGTGCAAATCAATTTATGAGCGCGCAATAATAATAATAAAAAGGGATACTTGGCAAAAGTAATTCACTGATAAAATGAAAAATATGATTATATGATGCTACAGATTTTTTTAGCTTTTTGAAGCTAAATTTGCGTCAATCACTCTCTATTAATCTCTCTGCCTCTTCAAAGTTGTCGCATTTTGGAATACATTCAGTGTCTTCTCTTGAAGTTTGAAACGCAAAACTTTTCAAATTTTATAGAAAACTGCCTTTAGGAGGGCATATCTAAAATATTACTCTATGGGCATAGTAACCTTTGTACAACTGATTAATTATTTTGGCTCTTTCAGTCTTTGGTACACATTAGTTGCTAGAGTATTTCTTTAACATCAAACAAAACCTATGTTTTCAGTCTACAGTTCGTAAATAACTATTAATTCAGATTCTTGAACTTTGGTTTTGATCGATGTACGCGTGAAACGCGTGAAGAGGTAATTCATTGCAATTGGATCGAGTTCATTGTTCAACATAACAGCGCATAGTTCAATGCGGTTCTTCAAAAGACGCTTTTAAAAATCTGATTTGAATTTTGCAGACGTGTTACACGAGTTAGTTATTTATACCCAGACTCCAAGGCGCGAAGACAGCGGAAGGAAATCGTGACAGATCTTGAGCTGGAGTTTCATGAGTTAACCCAGACCGGACCATGTTTTACTGACTTCATGTATATGTTATGAACAAAATTCCGGGAAAAACCGTCTCTCAATTTGTGGTACTGATTTGTGGTATTTGTTTGAAAACAAGTTGCTACTAAGAAACCTATTAAAGCAAGTATGCTTATTTAACGTCAAACGAATGAATGAATCCGAAAATCCAAATACATGTACAGATAAATTGACTAATAAAATTAAAGTAACTTATTTACACCATGCACTGGCAAAGAACACTACCACTACCAGAACAGGTAGTTTGTATTCGAGAAAGCAAGCACGAATATTGCAAATTATCCTGCTGATAGTTTTTAAAAAGAGAAGAAATGAATGTGTTAGCACTACTAAGGATTGTATCAATTAAAGAAACAGCGAAGTTCACTAAAGAAATAGCGAGGCTCACCAGCCAGCGGAGTTTGTTTCTGCATGGCGCACATATTCCAGACCTGACCATAGACTCATACACGAAAGGAGAATAAATATAACTACAATTGCACCAATCCAATATACACGCTATTATAGATTCCACAAAGAACCTGCCTCTATATATATAACTATACAAACTATAGATTCTTCCTTTAGAAAGGAGATTTCCAGAATACAAATGGTGCACTAGCTGTTAGATCTACAAACGTCTTTTCTGAGAGAACTTGTGTCAGAGTCGCTTTGATCTAGTTCATTTGATTCGTTTTCTTTCATATTGTCCAATGAGGATATTGCCGAGTCTTTGGTGATGCTGTTGTCACTACTACTGTTGGCGTTCTTCTTTGCGTTTTGTTGTTCTCGCTTTAGTTTTCTCCACTTTGCTCTTCTGTTTTTAAACCAAACCTGTGAAAGAACAGCGAGGATATTAATAATAATATAATAATAATATTTAATGCTTATATTAATGATCAAATGCGCATAACATAGATAAATATACAATATTACAATCTTAAGAACAAAATAACTATATAATAATAAAAATACTAATAGTAAAAATAAATATTAGAATCATTGTTCAAAATATTAGCGGAACGATTAGGAAATGACGGACTACTTTCTACCACTCCGTGACTGCTCAGTTATAAGCGCTGGAAACGCGAGGGACTATTTGAGATCATGAGAAGCTAGGGTTGTTCTAGTTCTTTAAATACCTTGCAATGCTGACAATGAGATAGATTTGATAAAACCAGAAGAATATGTCATATTTCTCTAAGTTTGAAAATTAGCAAGAAACTAGTCAGCATAAACCACGGTCGATATATTCTTAACTGAACATGTGGAAGAATGTAAGTTGGTTCCGCCATCCGTACTCTTTTCATTCTCATGTACAAATATACCAGCCTGACAAAATCAATCATCGCGGCTGAATGGGTTCTCTGACCTTATTGCTGTTACACTCGTTTGTGAATGATGAAGAAACTACGGAGCTTAACTGGTTAATAAACTTCTCTTTTTTAGTCGAAGGAATCAGTATCGCCCCATTGCACTTCAAAGACTTGCCAATCTCTTAATAGTCTTATCGGTTCTGTGGTTTGAAAACAATGGATTATAGAATTTATAACTGTGCTTTTTAAAATAGTATTGAGTATTGCTTGTTATCAAAGGCCTTTTTCAAGAAAAATACTGGCACGCATACTATCGATACTTGGGTATTGCTCGCTTTTCAAGCTATCATAAAGAATTCTAAGCAAATAAGAAACAGTTTTGAAACATGATACTTCACACTCGATCTATACATGCATACCGCACTGGCTTCAGCGCTGATCCCGAGTTTTATGGAGTTGAGTGACTTTGTGGATTCGCGGGGCTATAATATTCGAGTTATTCCCACAGTTGTTGAGAAAAACAAGACGAAAAGAGAAAGTTAAATCCGGCGAACACTCTCAGGGCTAGGATTTGGAAAAAGGCGAGACAAATTGTGTGTTAAAACATAATAAATAAAAAGAGGATTATACTGAACCTCAAGCGGCTGCCTAACATTAGATGTGATCAAACCACGAAAACGCATTTCATTGCAAGATTGACGACTTGCCAATTATTATGTGACTGTTATTTTGCTTGTTTTGGTAACGAAGAAGGGATTAAACTGATTTGATTAATTTTCAAATTTTCAAACATTTTTGATTTGTATACACTCATTGCAGCTCAATGAGTGTGCCGATTTACAAACTGTCGAAATGATACCTAGAAATAGAGTGATATGAACTTGAAGACAAGTTTTGTAGGCTACAAGTCTTGCAGCACTCGTAAACTCGTAAGAAAATACACTTCTTCATTAAATTCCACTATCAAAAGCCGCTAGCACTCGTTGAAAAGGTAGGAATTGCTATCACAAACGTTTCCATTTTCCACAAATGAAAAAATCGATAACCCGAAAGAAACTGATTATTTTAAAAAGTAAAAAAATGAACCCGCGCAAGAAGCGCCGTTTGCTTCAAACATAGGTTACAGAAATTACATGGAACTGCCAAAGATAAGTCAGAAAGAAAACTGCAAATTTATGACCAGACAAAGTGTCTACCAGGTTGTTTGTGTTTAGGTTTGCATGAGAACAGCGAGTTAGCTAAAATGCAAACAACACTGGTTTGATGAGAGCGACACTGAATTCATTTACAAAACTTACAAAAGGTACGTACTACATGAACTATATTAGAAATAAACTCTGACTAAAACATTCCACACCGAGTGTTTCATTGACCATACTGAAGAGCTTCCGATCATAACTCTGTTGTAAGAGCAATCTCTGATGTCATTTGCTAACAAAATCAGCAGAACGTAACTTTGAGCTGAAAACTGTTCATAATCTCAGTGTATTTGTTCTGTGGTAAGCAGATTATCGAATCCAATTTTGTCAACCGACTCTCTGACTATATCGCCTTGACTCGCCTTTTAATAACAACCTGTTTCAAACATTACTGACATTGTCTTATATGAGTTCAAAATTGTTAACTTAGTTGTAAACTAAATGATCAAAAAGTCGGCATAAAATAGGACGGGAGATTCGGCAACAAGCAAGTTGAAGTCGGAGCCAAACGACGATTCTGATAGCTTCTACAGCTACACATGTTTCATTGTAATTCATAATAAAAGAAGCATTCCATATGAAGAATTTGAAGTGGTAAACGAAGATAATAAAGTATAGTTTTCTCAAAATATTGAAGTGATTGAAAGTATAAATTCGTACTGACTTTAATAATTCAACAGTAAATTCGAAACTCTACACTTTACAAGACAAACAGAAAGATGATCCGTGGAATCACTACTCACTCGAACTCGTTTATTACTTGTTCGAGTATTGTTTGGAGCAGAGAAATTAGTGCAAAGCACTTTATAATAAAACAAGAAAAAAGGCTAATTTAGTAGAAATGTACTAAAACACCAATTCATCTCAGATCCTTTCAGGCATTATTTTAGTGTTCTGAATACCAAGGAGTGAATTATTTCAGTAGTGTCATGAGGCACATAATCTTAAAAAGATGGATAGCAAACCACTGTGGTCTATAAAACGTAACACACTACTGGATAGCTAATCAAAAACTTTGTGCATTCTGCTTCAGTGTGATTTGAAGAATGGATCAGTTTTATGGTACCTGAGGGAGTTGAACAAAAATTCGCGACATCAATGTAGTAGGATCGATACTCAGTTAACGAGTCACGAGAGAAGTGTTCAACATATACACAATACCAATTATTTTCGTAAGACAGCGTAATTTCTAGTTGTTTAAATAATAAACGTCAAAAGTAAAACCCTGTAATATAAGCAAATTTCTGTGTAATTAGAAAATACTTTTTCTGTATCCCGAGGTTAACCAGAGATACGCGAACGACAATCCATAACTACAACTGGATGGCGAAGGCATTTGATACGAAGGTGTTCGCTATAATTTGTACGAATGAGTCGCTATTTTGCTGTGCTTAGAGAGTACAAGGTTATATTAAAACTCTCTGCGAAAATAAAGACTTTAATTCATGGAAGGAAAGATAAATGCTAACAAAATGTCTTTTTGATTAAATTAGCGCCATCTTCATGTAGTATTATTGAGAAAATCCATGTTTACTAAACACTCGAAGTCTCGGAACGCTTCCTGCCTGCTCAACTCACTAATGTCTTTATCCGTTTTCTAGATCTTTAGTTTCAGTGCAACACTAAATTTGTTTTACAACAGTATATTCGGAAATAGCTCTGAACATTTTGGTTGGAATATTTTCACATTTTTGAAAAGATTCAAGAAGATAACTCACATTTTAAACAGGAACTTGGTTCAAGACGTTTTCAGCAAAGCGGTCAGATCAAATTTTGGTTGATCACAACTGAGAATGAATGCTTGAAAGTACATTTTCAGGAACGTCACAAAACATGTATTCTTCAGATTTACTGTTTCAAGTTTGAATCAATTGATTCCAGTGTTTCGCAATCACAACTTCAAGGTCGGACAGTATGGCACTGTTTGAAATGCCAGAAATACAACATAATGGCGCCGTGAATATTCTACTGAGTTCTAAGTCTGTTATTTCCCGCTTGTGCCATGATCAGTATCCTTACAATTACATAAAGGAAACGCAATAATTTGTTTGCTGAAATTGTAAATTCAAAAGTCTCAAAGATTGGATTATAAAGTGTAAAAGCTCTTCACACGCGAGGAGTAGAAATCTGTGCAAAATTCAATTATGCGGCCCCGCCCGGTTGTCATTTTGAAATGAGTTCCTTTGCTTGTTTTCTTTATTCTGTCGATTCTGTTCTGTTAGTTTGTCGTACTGTAAAGAACGAATACATGTTGGAGTCGACAAGTGAACTTTAGTAGAGTCCTGGGTTTACCAGTGACTTGTGAAATCTAATAATAAAAGGCTTCGTGTGGAGATGTTTGCAATGGAGGCGACACTGCGGCTGTTTTCGGCACGTGTGAATTTCCTTCTGCAGCGATCATGGCGCCGAGTTCATAAACATTAACCATGTAGCAAAAGTCGTAATAACAAGAACCAACATAGCGAAAATAGCAAACGTGAGTGCTCAACTAACCTCGTATATAACTCCAATGCTGACTTACCTCAATGACATAATATTCCCTCAAAGGATCAACATGGTTTATATATTCACAGTTTGAACTGTACAAATTCACTAAAGACTTCCGATTCGGACAGTAACATCTCTCGATACTCTGAATCCCTTAGCAGTCCGCAATATCGTAAACAAGGCTACCACAGTATCCACGTGAAGAAAAGAGAAAGAGTTCTTTTGTATGCGCACGGGGAATGGCATAGTGAGTTGAGTATTGCTATCATGCCGACAGAGTCCAGACATATCATAAATCATGGTTTAGCAGCAGCGCTCACTTGCTATATGTACTGTGAAATGACACCCCACTCTCAATGTTGTCAAAATTTTTGAAATACAACCCGAAACTTTAGTAACGCTTTGGGCGTTTTATCCAGTTAAAAGTGAAATGGCTAAAATTCAATACCTATGACTGAAGAAACACACCAATTTAACATTTTGTACAAGGGCAGATTATTGGCAAACTGGTCGTGGGATGGGCAACAAAGCATTCCCGTGAAATCATTAATCTTACGCCTGTGACAGGACCGTCCATCTTCTGTTTACTTCACAATTATTGAGATTAACCTCCGTACAGACAACTGATGGCAAAGCAGGGGAACGGGCCGGTCTTATCATGCAACAAGGCAGACCTGAGATTAAGGACTGCACTAACTTGCTACACATTGGTGTCTGCATTGAGCTGTATTGCCAATTTAGTCGCTAACACCTAATTCTCACCTCTCCTGGAAGGCTTAACATCGACAAACAAACTCTGTTGTTACACCTAAATGGCACCCCTCTCACTAGTCCCATTAAGTGGCCAAACATGCGGTTGTCTCTTACACAAGTGTGGCGACAACAAGCTGAATTTGTTTTGAAAAAACCGAAAATAAAACCCAGCAATCTCTGCTGAACATTTTTGGTTTTCCTCAGTGATACTTCGGCAGTAGGAAGACACGTGCTCGGCTTGGAACTTCAGAGGTCGCGCATTGTACTATTAAATGTAGCTCCACACAGACTCTAACCTCTCCTCCCTTTAGCTTTTAAACAAGTCCCTGCCATAATAACACTGAAATATTCTACGGATTATCTACATATCGCTTACTCTCTTTCAACTCTGCTTATTCTAGGAGTGAAGATGGCCGTGACAATGTACAAACGTAATTACCTCCACCCGCTCTTCCTTGAGGTCAACTTTCATCGCTAACTCCTCTCGCAGTAACACGTCCGGATAATGAGTCTTTTGAAAAGTGCCCTCTAATAGTTCAAGCTGTTCTTCTGTGAAAATAGTTCGATGTCTCCGTTTTCGCTTGGGTTGTGAACGAAGAAAATCTCCATAGCTTGGAAAACCTACAGCGGCTGTGGAAAATAATATTTGTCAGAATGTTTCATGAACTTAATCGGCCTGTATCAATGCTTGTCTTGTGAACTAAGTCAAGGCGAGACCAACATTAACAAGAGGGGGCTGTGAACCATATGTTATGGAAATGTTGTGTGTTTTACATACATCTAATCCTTTCACTTCAAAACTCTAGTCACCAAGCGAATTAAGAATTTAGCGTTAAATAAATCGGGGAATCTTCACTAATTTAGAGCACTGACCGCCGGCAGTCAGCCGCAACGATTTTGAAGAGGAAATATAAAACGAAACGCCAAAAAAAGTATTTTCCTGCTGTAAGTGCTCTTGACATTGTTGCATGCAGGGTCATACTAATATAACGGCTTGCCCACGGGAGAATTTAATTTTAAACGCTGCAATGAAAGCTTCTCAACGATACTTACCTAGGTAGCCAGGCGAAGGGACGATGTATGGATACGGGTGTGGTATTGTATAAGGCACGCACCGTCTGTACGTAGGCCTCGCAAGGATGTTGTCAATCGTGAATGATGAGCTAAATCTTGAAGTCATTCTTGTTGCAAAACTCATCGATGCTCTCGGGTATACCCTTGAAAATTCCACTTTCAAATTTGTATACTTAAATGGTGCAGGCAGTTCTCCTCACACGAGTTGTACTGCTGGAACCTGTTTTCAAATTATTATATCGCAGTGCTGACTGTATGGCGGTTCAAGCAAACTGACTAATAGATGCTATACGCGGGGCGTCTTGTAGTCAAAAAGGATTTACGAATTACTTACAGTGTTAATTCGTTACGTCATAAGAGAGGTTTTGTTTGCGAGGGACACTCGCACTTCAAACAGACAGCTCCGAGGCAATGGACCAATCAAACTGCGCGGTGTTAATTGAAAATTGATTAAAGTACCACAGGTGACGAGGTCAATTATGGCGAATTTGTCCCCACTAGCTCGTTGATATATTTACTGTCAATATCTTGTAAGTAATTGGAGCAAAGATAATTCGAAAAGCATTCTGCCACCTGGATTGTGATTGACAGCTCGATAATCAGAGCTCCTCCCCTGCAATTTAAAAGTTTATGTTGCTTCAGATCAAATGATACCTAATCCTTTTTGAGTTCCGATCGTTTAACTGGCCCTCTTCAACTTTTCTGCTTGTCATTCTCGCAAAGTATTTTTCTATAAGCTTTGGACTTTCCCTAAACACTCCACTTGAACCCTACCTAAGTGTATTGACGGGGATTGCATATACTGAAATGATATAAGAGAGATTCCATCCTCTTAAGCACATAAGGCTTTTAGCAGCCCGCAGTGGGAATAAACGTGCTGCAAGACTTCCGCGAGGTGCCGTTTATCGTTTGCCATATGTTTGCCATGGGATTTAATTCTTATAAACAATATCCAGGAAGCTCATGGCCAAATCGACCACAAACGTAATAGTAATTGGAAGAATTTAGGGCTTAGAAGAGAGTTACATTAGTGATTTAGTGAGTCATTAAGAGAACTGACAATACAATATCTCTGTTTTTGTTTTTGCATGCTCGTTTGAAAGCCACAGCGTCAGTGCACGTAACACCGGTCTCGTATAAAGGTAAAATGACATGTGATTGTTTAATTATCGCTCTAATTACCGCTGTCTTATTCTGTCTCCGGTCACTTTTGGCCGAATTTCGCAGGCAATTCGAGTTGTACGGATCAACCGCTTTCCTCAAACCACATTCCAAAAGGGTAACCCTTAGGTCTCAATAACAGGATTGATAGCCGAACTTTTAGTTACAGTAAACTCGTTAAGAGGTCTCATTAGCAGGCATTTTACTAAATTAAGTTACCTTAAAGTTCTTTTACTGATCGTCGTGGGGGAACTTTACTATGTATGTTACCCTAATAAACTCTTTTGTCCTCTTAATTTCTTTTATTCTTTCAGGGGGTATGTTTGGACAGAGCTGTTGAACGGGGTGTATACAATTTTCTTGTTTCGTTTTCTATTGTAAAGTTTGTTGTTAATCCCTGAATCACCATGTATTGTAAGGGGACACAAACAAATTTCACGTCTTTGGGCAAAGAGTTTAGGAAATTAAAACGACCAATACTTTTTACTGCAATATACTCGTAACATATGCTACTCTGCAATAAAAATACACAGGTTCCTCCTGCGGTGTTTAATTTATTAGGTTAAATCTGAAGCTTTTAATAATTAAAAATACAATCCAGAAGTATTTATCACCGACAGCAGGAAAAAGTGGTTTCCATGTTTTTGACACGTACCAAGAGCGAGTTTAACCGTACAGACTTCTATTGTAGTCACTTGCAGCTAAACACATTAGCACCCGTACTAGAATTGCAATATTCAAACCCAGGGCATTTTGTGATTGCTTGGCCGCCGCACATGGCGGTACTGTACAAGAGGTCGGGATTAGACCTGCAGTTCTTGACCGATTCTGTTGACGATTGTCACTTGGGATACTCGGTTTGTGCACATGACTTGGCTTCAAGAACTCGAAAACACAATGGCTCTCTCGAGCGGTTCAAGGAACATGGACAATCCAGTACCAACAACAGCCATGGTATGCCCGATAAAATGATCGACTTTCACAGTGAGTTGGTTAACAATACAGTGCACTGAACACTTGTTTAATGGAACTGAATGGGTTAATTATGTGTATAAAAATGTCTACACTCTCCCTTGGAAACTGACAGTATGTTATTGTTAGGAGAACCCTCCAGCAAACGATGGTATCCCAGACATCAAACCAGGTGAAGTTCCAAATTTAAAAACTGTGCCACATGGCTGTTTTAGTCAATCACTCACAGTGTTCTAAAGCTGAATTGCACTTTGTCTGAATATGTTTTAGCCTCGTTTGTTTGCCTATACTGAAGCAGAACTACCGGTGACTGAGTCAAAAAATCTACTTGCAAATAATAATATTTTGTGTATATACGTGCACTTTGAAATATTCTTATCTGATCACTTTCACCTGAACGAATGCTGAAGAGTGAAGAACAGTCGAAACGTTGGGCCGGATTTTTCAGTAAATATAAATGCTTAAAACATTTTTTACCAGTGTAACATTAGTATTTATAAATAATATAGTGTTTATCAGTTCCCAGTTTTGTTCTGGTTTCTCTGAATCGTGGTTCCCTGGTGAGAAATCCGCAAATGCACGGCTAAATAAATTAGAAATTCAAGCATGGTGCCACTTCATAAATGACACTGGTAGTATATTTTAGGTTGTACGTACCCGCTCATGGCTTATATCCAAGGAAAGTCACCGATAATCATAGTCATGATAGCAAGGGTGTACCCATCCCATAGGACTGGTGGCCCGGGCCTGCAAACTTACACGGAAAAAATAAGAAAAAGACAGCGAAAACTGACATTGACGCAAATCAAGCAAACGAAGGTGCGCCGCTCATTTGATCTCCTGGGCCTGCGAATACTCTATACTACTCAGGATAGGGTATGCGCATACCCCTGGATAGTCTAGTGTAAGTCATAAAAATTGGTGAAGATTGTGTCAGCCTGTATATCAGTATATGATCTAGTGTCTTGAGTTGTGTACCAATCCGCTCATTACTCACGCCGGTACGTTATAATTTCTATGCCAGGAAACACTCTCCAAGTCTTGATAGTTAAATTTGTTTGAACGAGCTTATAAAGAATTTAAAACGGATGTTGATGTATTTGAGTACTTTAAAATTAGGATGTAATACCTTGTCAAAAATCTCCTTAGCATTTCCTCCAAAATATATAACCCCACACTCCCACATACTTTTCGGTTCCAAAGTACTGAATTAAGGTTGCCTTATCATATAAGATAATTAATCAGAGCATGCATGCTACAAATCAAGAAAGCCTTGTAATACATTTATAAAAACTCGTTTACAATTAACTGGCTTAGAATAGAACAAAATCCGAACAGCAGTCTTTTCCCACGACAAAATTATTTGGAAAGTCGGATGTCGGAACATTCAGTCACATGCGGCTCGCAGATATATTTGATCTGAACGTGACAGTCAGATAACCTGTATATAAGCTAGATGTGTAATCCAATTCAGATTTTCTTTGGGTACCTCGTCCCGTTTTGTCCTAAAATCATTGTCATTATTAGCAAGTCAGTTTTAATCAGAATAATACACCCTTTTTATAAGAATGTTAAGGCTGGATCGAGAGCAAACGTTCTTATTTTTTTTTTGTCGATTTCTGCCTAAAGACGTTCTTTTAAAAGACGTTCTTATTTTTACAGTTCTTTTAAAGCAAGCCGTGTTGAATTGTATCTCATAAACCAGATTTGTTTTAACTGATATCAGTCAAACACGCCAACTATACTTTCGCGGCTAACATTTTGAAGTTGACTTTTAGGAATCGTTCTGTAGGAAATAGAAAAAGGATATAACAACTGGGAAGTAGTGTCTAGTATTTGAAAAATTAAACTGAATTCCCAATAGGGGTTTAACTTTTGTTTTTTGTAAAAAACCTACAAATCAATTACCGATTACGAGATAGTTAACTTCACAAGTCATGCCAAATTCTGTAACTGGTTTTTGGCTTCAATAAATCCTGGAGCAATCCACTGTGCGATCATAGACATTTGGCAAAATTATTTTGGAACACATGAACTAATATGAGGAGGGGAGAAAACTGAGTTTTGCAATAACTACAACTGCGCCAACAGCTTCAGTTTATAATGTACAAATGAAATTTCTTTATTATCTGTTAAGCACAATTTATACCATGGTGCTGAAAAGCCCCTAAGGGGAGTCACCATTAGATAAGTATTTTTTAGTAGTATTACGAGAAATACAATGACATGAAAATTGTATGCATGTTTATTTTTCCTCGCAACGAGAATGTAAGTCTCCATCAAATTAAGAAATTCGCCTGCAGTCTCATTGTGATGAATGCATGAAAAAAAAATAACATAGCCGTTTCAATATTCCAATAGTGTTCTATTTAGTTTTGAATTGTTGTCGTACACAATGTGTGGTACCGGTGTACCAAAACTATGCCAATCGTGTTGTGGGCTTTTCAAATACAAATTACAATTGCAGTTGCAAAATAATATTATAAATATGTACTATGGTCAGCCACACTTTGTGTACTGATCAATAAGACTATGCAATGATTCAATGTGAGCCATCAGGAAGAAAAACAAGAACTAAATCCATTTGACAAGCGTATAAATTGGACTGATAGTAATATTTCTTGATGGGGTTATCAGTCCCCCCTGTAAAGCTGTCTCATGCAGAATGTACGTTCAATTGGCACGTAGTTCAACCTGCATGCATTGAACGATAGCATGGCGTCTTTCAACAAACTTTCAGGCAATACGACGAAATTTGAGATTTGCAGAAGGTAAAAATATTATTGTATATGTAATATGCCGGCCGGGGTCAGATATGACGTCTTACTATGGTTATTGGTTACTTCTGAAGCCAAAAGGTTTTGTAAAGTAATATATTGTAATGTAGGTAAGTAAGTAGTGATAGGAAATAAACTTGCTGTACTAGTACTTGTATATAACGTATATCACTGCTGTCAGCAAGATATTGGGTCTGTTTACTGCCTGTATAAACATTAAAAATGGGTTTTTTTTACTGTAAAAGTAGAAAATGTTTTCCTTTTAATCAGTTGAAATTCGTTTGCGGCTGCAGCATCCAGGCACTAAAAGTGACACTGACATCAATTCAGTAAGTACTGCAACACAAGCTGCGTGGTCGCGGCAATGACAGTGTTCCGTGAAACAATATATACCTATTTCATCAATGTACATTACTAAAAACAAACTACATAGTACAGACGGAAACCAACTGTGTAGACAAATTGGGAGAATTGTCAAATATGGGAAAATATGTGATATTGATAGTTTACCATTCTACCCCGCTTAACGTGCGGCCCATATGCTTCACTATCACGCGCAACAATCTCTCTTTCCACAAACTTCGTATACCTGTCTCTATCTCACACAGGAAAACTACAGACGTCAAAACGAACCCTATTATTCAAGATTTATAGTAAAAAGACTCCTAACACATGGTCTAGTCATATGGGCACTGCATGTTTCAGTGAATTTCCCCCGGCCTTAAAATAACGCAATAGATAGAGTTTCTGGTCATAAATGGTTTTGAAAATATCTCAAAACTTTAACGACCTTTTATGAGCTATATACATGCATTCCTCTCGGAGCGAGTATAGATACGAACTTGCATTGCGTTGTAAACCCTTCAGTTGCAGCAGAAACACAAATGAGTCAGTCATCTCGGGACCGAACCTTCCATTGTAGTCCAACTCTGTTGTACACCCAATCAAAAGTGTTGCTGCGGATAAACCGGCTACTGCGAGTTCAGAAAGGAGAACTGGTTGACAGTTTGGGTGGCGCATTTCTATAGTCAAGGAGTGTTTCGGGAACGGTCCGGATGAAAGTCTTTCTGGAAGTATTCAATGGACGAATACAATCGCACCACAGGAACTGCAAAGGGATTGTTTCACTCAAATGGCTTTTAAAAGACAATTTGTATTTCCTCCCAGGAAGATGGTGCTGTTTAGATGACCTAAAAGAACATTGATAGTTTTCAGAGTGCAGTGTGTTGAAAACGAAAGAAAAACTCCGGAACTACGGTGCCGTGAGATAAAACATTTATCATCTAGCTATAGGCTGTTAACTGAGAAAACATTTCTCGTCTATACACACCCCGAAACCTTTCTGGCATTAGATGAACTCGGCAGCAGTTTCTGTTCTAAATAACCGATTCTCTATTACTGAAATTGAGCAAAGGCTACAATATGATGTGACGAGATGTACTCCTAAACTTGGTTTGACAATGATATTAGTACAAGATTAGCGAATTTTCTTGTTGGTCAGGCATATTTGGTTACCACCGGGAAGGGAATAGGGTATTAAAATAGTCCATGTGTTCAACATCTGTTGGAAAAAACAAGATATTGACAAACGTCAGCATCTTTACGGTCCCTTTGTCGTCTTATGGTTCCAAGTTGATTTTGCTTAGCATGCGAGAATTTTCTTAAGGGTGAGAAAATGTAAAAATCAGGGGCAATTGCCGCTTGTAAAGTTACAAACAACGTGTTAAAACTAGAATGCTGAAGGAAAATAATCGTCTGCGGGCAGGCTACTAGAATGCAACATCGTACTTTTTTAAAAAAAGGCGTCCGTCCAGCGCATTAATCGTCTGAGAATAAACATTACGTGTGAAATCAATAAACAATGCTCACCTTAACTGGAGTAATTGATTCACTTAAGTGACACTGTAATCTCCCAGAATCCGTACTTTTACCGTAAAGATTTCAAGTTAAGTCCTTCTAGATGGCTTGGCACAGAGCAAGATGTCAAAATAAAGTTAATTTTACTTTTCAATTAAACGAACTAAGAGACAATGACATCAAAAGCTTTTGGTTTGTAATGTGAACGGATTTGGAGGTGCCAAACCGCGGGTGGTCACGACTGTACTGATTTGCACCTACGACAATGGGCTAACTCACTTTTTTAATTAAATAATTAAGAATAAATGCAGTTAATAAAATGCCCAAAACACAATAAAAATACTCGAGAGGTAGTTTAACTTGTTTGTGTAAATTTAAGTACATAAAACTTGGCATATGGCTTCTGTGAAATTATCTTTACAAATGTCGTTGATCAAAGGGTCGAATTTTCTACGACCCAACTTTCCAAGCCAAACGTCTGTAAGGGGTCTGTACACACTAGTAGTAGTAAATAAAATCGTATCGGTAGAGAACTTGGTCGTACAGTGAAGCAGAGAAAACTAATTCAGTTGTCTGCCTTGCGTTCCGTTCATCGGCTTCGCTGCTCGGTAAAAGTAAACGTTCTCAAAGTTTCTTTGCTCTGCTACACTTCTAGCTTGCGGCGATCAGTGACGCTGACGCGATCAGTTTTCACTGTTCTGAAAATTTCCATTTTCGAAATAAAAGTGACAGCAAACTTGCGTCAAGTCTCGTATTGTCAAGGGAGCTTTATTTATTTTGTTCGTCTTAAATTTCCCTAATAAAACAGCAGAATGCGAGTAATTTTATTGAAACTTATACTGCACGAAATCTTTGTTGATACGAACAGCAACAGCTGCCCCAGAAGCAGACACACGCTAAAATCTGAGACTCATCAACTAAAGTTGATATGCTATTCTTTTTACCTAGCGTCGGTTATTTGCCAAATCTCCCTTGCTCTGACTAAGAGCTCAACTCAAGTCAGTATTTAAGTCTCAGTATTTTGCCTACTCGCAACCGTAGAGAATTCTAGTTTTTTTTATTACAAAAGTAAGTATAATCCCAAGCTACCCTAATCAGTTATCACAAATAACCGTTTAGTACTTTCTTCTTGTTGCTAAAGGGAACGAAAGACTGAAGACAGAAGCAGAAATTCACAGTGAAAATGATCTTAGTTTAGAGAAATTAAAAATATGACTTTTTCCTCTTTGATGCAATGTTGCGCCATATGTAAAACACAGCGGCGGCCATTTTGTTCAGAAACGGAACGGAACGTGATTTCACTTGTGAACGCATTCCATACGATATTCTGCGGTAACAACACGCTACATTACTACACTACTTCTGGTTTAACAAAACCAATAAAGTTTGTCCAGATCGCGTTAACTTTCGAACTGATTAGGAAACAGATAGCAAAGATCCAAGCGTTTGCGGTAAAACCATTCACCTTTGTGTATGTGTGTGCTCAACATTTATACTGCAAATATCCCTTCCAAATTGCCGGTTAGTACGGGAACAACCCACCGGTGCAGCACAAGCTCAGTGAATTCAGTTGCACCGAGTTCCTCGTTCGCTTCAGCCAGTAACGCGTATAAGAAGACGTGAACGCCCAAAAATGCGGTCTTTTTTGGTTTCATTCTTAACTAGAACGATCAGTTCAGGATGTTCAGCCGGTAGCAGCTTTGCAGCAATGGACCGTTTTCAGTGACAACTATAGCAAAACACAACCAGAGGTGTGAACCTCGTGGGAGAGTATTTGCCAAATATTTATATAGATTGAAGATAGAGTCGGAAAGTTTGAACATGGTCTGTGAATATTTAATGCAAAACTAGTCAACTTTGAATTTGCGCAACAAATTCAACGCCGGGGAGAGATGGTGTAAATAATGACAGTTTTTATTTTTTTTACTTTGGGGATATAGGAATGCCTGCCAATTACTTATCTTCTTTTTTCCTCCGGACAAATTTAAAAACAGAACGATTGACTGTCCATGCTCTTGATGGAAGAGAAATTAATAGAAGGGGAATATTTACACAAGGCGAAGGTAACCGGGGCATTAAAATGCCGCAAGAAAGATAATGGAAAATTCAGTTTTCCTTATTCTTTCATTTTATGCATTGTTCGTAATTTTTGTGGCAACTTTAGCCAAGTCCCCGAAGACACAACTCATAATACCGACAGTCGAGCGTAGAAGTCATTTGCATTCGTTTTGCCTGATAGAATCAGTAGTTTAGAAGGTAAACGATTGTGCCGATTTAATTTATTGTTTGTTTAGTTGTGAATTTCAGCGTTTTATTTGAAAACATACAGATCGAATTTATGTTTCAAAACCTCAGCCTGAACTTGTTCTTAAGATGTTCTTAAATTTTGGGCGATTTAGCCACATTGTTCTTACAAAATTGTTCTTTTCCCTACAAAAAGCGAGAATGCGTCCAGTTGCTTCTGAACCAGTTTATTTGAGCAATCGTCGTAGCTTGTTAAACAAAGCGAATTAGTGAATAGCAAATTTGTCGGCTAGGTTTGATAAGAATTAGCATTTACCAACTAATATCCTGCACCACGACAAATTGGGACTGAATTTACAAAAGTCCCAAGTGGGAATCAGTATGTCGCAACGCGGCCCAATGCGATAAGGTCGATTTGCCAAAAATTGTATCTTCAGCTGTCACATTTACTAGTATACGGTACCGGTGAACCTGATAGTGAAGTAGTGAAGTAGTGAAGTAGTGAAGTAGTATCTCGTATAGCTTAGTACTACATACTATTAACACATGACCTGGTATTACAACAAGGTATGTCAAATTCAGTCCGACAGTGGCTCGTACAGTACAACTTGGGCAGTGGCGTAGCCAGGGGAGGGTTCCAGGGGTTCCGGAACCCTCCCCCCCCCCCCGGGGGGTAACGCCAAACCAGAGTTAAAGTA
>JANVCJ010069517.1:0-12835 GCA_026413505.1 Epizoanthus ramosus
GTGCAGCAGCTGAAAAGGATCTGGCGCCTAGCGATGGTAGCAATTTCGAGGGCGCTGTTAGGAGTAGTTCGGAGTTACGAGAGTTAGATCTGAATATACCGTCACAAACACTTGGCACTGATTATATTTCTGTTCATATCGAAACTTTTTCAAGCTGTCGACTAACTGACATTATTGAATCTGTTATAAAACGCCATGGCTAATATACTCTTTTTAACCGAGTGCGAGGTCCGTACCGTAAGTTACGGATCCGATTTTTCCTTATGAGGAAAAAACGAGGATCTGTAACTTACGGTACGGAACGAGCAAACGCGGTTAATAAGATGTTTATTATATGGCCCCAATACATCTTTTTTCAACCTCAAGTGAGAATCGAAGAAAAACATCTCAGAAAAATTCATGTTTTGAATTTCTCCTGTCCAATCACCTTCAAAACAATTTACAGTCAAGCTCCTAAATTCCTCTCCGAGCTAATTAAAGTTAAAAACAATCCTCCTACAGCCTCAGATCTAACGAACCCTCTACGAAATTGCTACCTACACACTAGGCGCCAGCTCCTTTTCAGCTGTTACACCGCAACTATGGAACTCTTTACCGTCCGAAAGCAGACATGCACATTCTCATGACTCATTCAAAGCCAAAGTGAAAACGTTTCTTTTTCGCAAAGCTTTTAATTTGTAGTACATTCCCTCTTTTCTTCCCTTATTAATAGGGGAGAGACGCAGGGTAGAGACGGGAGCGATTTCTAGTGTGGTAATTGTGAACATTCTTGTGGTGTCTATTGAAAATGCTTGTCAAACGCCGTGAGTGCTATAATGGAAAACTCTTATTAGTAAAATCTTTCCTCATAAATCTTAGAAAACTCCAGAAAACTGATAACGATTATTTAATAGCAAAAGCGTTATGAAAAGTTGATCATGAAATGGTTAGGAGTTACCAGAGTTCCAAGACCTAGGTGAGGTCACTTGATCATGAAATGGTTAGGAGTTATCAGAGTTCCAAGACCTAGGTGAGGTCACTTGATCATGAAATGGTTAGGAGTTATCAGAGTTCCAAGACCTAGGTGATGTTGCTTATTAATGAGCTTCATGTGTATATGTCCTTTTAAATGGAATTCCTTCACTTTGAGACTATATTCAAGGAATGTTTGACACCTCACCCCACCCCCCTCCTTCCTGGATCCGACACAATGCTATAATAGACAGTCAGTGAGAAGAAATGAATCGACAACAGGTTGGAAGGTTCAAAATTTCTGGAATCTAAATCATCAAAATATGTTCAACTTTGACTGGTGTCTCAAAGAGCTTCTTCGAGATTTTTTGTTTGAAAACTTAAAGTATTCCATGCTGTGTTCAGAGCTCATTCCAAATGCTGGGGGCTTCTCGGAGACTATGACGTTGTAGCAAACTACTGTGGCTCCTAGAGAGCGCCTTTGAACTTCCGCCTCATTTGCATATGCTGCTTCTGATTGTCAGGTCACCGATAACTGTACGTGCTGATAACAAATATTGTGTGTCGTGCCCACGTTGATCGCAAACCGTCTCGCAGTTATTTTGGGGCCATACGTTGTTTATCATATTTATTTCTCTATTTTATCTCAAATACGCCAATTCATGTAAACAGGCAGCTGAAAAGCGCTGTGGGGAGCTCCTGTATATATCTGTATCTGTATCTGTTTATGCATATTGTAAACGTGACCTATTTTATGCGCTGACCAAACGGAACATGTTAAAATTAACCATAAAGTGTTTCAAGTTAAGAGATATTAAGAGATAATAAATATTTTGACTTTGTAAAGGATATTGCCGTAATAATTTTCTATACAGGAAATATAACGCTTTTTGGCATACAATTTAACATTATTTACGGAAGCAAGGAGTTCCGGCATTAACCTTTTTAGCAACTTTTCATATATAATGTCATCCAACTCCATTTCCCGGACTTGTCATATTTTCTTAGTCTATTAACATTAATGTTACTGTATGAGTTTAACTAAAATCAGATTAACATGACAATCGTTAAAATGGTTTCAACTCGCGCAAATAAAGACCGATATTGCTGGCAATAGAATTTAAAGCCCGGTTTATTCGTGCGTTAACATAAGTCGTCCAGGTAAACAGCACAGAAATTAGCTCAAAACTCACTAAAATTATTTCGTAAATATGTTTATCATCATTATTTCGCATCGTATAGAAAGCAAATGTCCTAGACATTTACAAAGAGTTTAAAAGTTTGTTCCTATAATCCAAAGACCAAAATGATCTCTCATAGAACATTCACAAGTTTTCCTCAAAACTTTTCGAGGTTTGTTGTTTACTATATCAGTCATTTGAACCTGAAGGGCGGATGAGCTCTCAGAGAAATCTTTGGAGAAATAACTACAGTAACTATGTAGAATCACATTTTGACTTTGTATATATAAGAGCCAGTAAACAGCACTCACTCTTTTTATACATTTTTGCCACTAAATACTGACGTTGTCTTCGTGTGTCCCATGATATATAATCTTGACAGGTTCTTGTCTTCTAGTGATTTTTTAATCACGTTTTGAAACGTTAAAAGGATTACATAAATATATCACGACATAAAGAGGAGAGACCACCTTATATAGTTGCTAGGACTACGTGGAAATTCTGATTAACATTGCAAGATTATGATTTACGAAAAATAATTCGTATCGTTCTTTATTGTAACTTCGGGTTAAAGAGGAAATAGACCAGATTGGCACAAGACTTCTGAAGAGACATAATGCAACTGAGTTAAATCAATGGTCCTCCCGACCCACAGGGTTGCCTCCTAAACACGTTACAAATTATAACTTACTTTATTGGCACTCGCATCTGAATATCGAAAGAAAGATATGAACACTTTGATTTATTCATTCCAAAGTTAATTACTGCTCAACATGTTTTACTGTATATCAAGGGATTATCGTGCTCTCCTGCTGCTGACTGCAGAACTTTCTTAACTACCCTATAGCGGGCATAAATGAATACCGCGGAAATATCCCCCGCAGTGTTTCAACTTACTTAATTGTCTTTCAAATTTCCGTAAATATACTTGTTTACTACTGGCTGTTGCTTGACACAAGCGCCGTTGTTTGCGAGAAATAGATGAGTACGAATGGCGATGGCTTATTTGTGACATTTTCCTTTCCGCTCGCTTTTATTCAGTGCCGGAAATCATAAGACTGAAAAACTGTAGAAATGATTAACGATCTTTTAATGTCCTACAAAAAAAAGAAAACGAAAAGAAACGCTTACTAACGACTTCTTCAACACGTTCAAATATTTTCAGAAAGAAAGAAAACTATAAATAGACTGGCAAGAAAATAAAAATATTAGGACCTGATTACGTTTTACTTTTAATCAAAATAAAACGAGAATGTTTTAAAGATTTGTGACATTAAAAAAGGAAAGTAATTAGCGGAAACCGGATAGATTAGGAGAAGCACAGCTACATTGTTGTGTTCTCCAATGTTAACTTTGAAGTTCATTTCCTTATATTTGCTTCACAATATTCTTTCAATTGTCGACACCTCATTAATATCAATGCCTTTTATTCTTTTTGCTTGTTTCATTTCCCCACCGCGTTACGAGTTATTTATACATATTTAAATACGCTTTTATCTCCCATCACTATCCACAGGTTAAGCTGTTATTAAACTACATCGACTGTTCGTAAACGTCTTCTTAAATTCAAATACAACATTCTGTAGAGTCTATACTCAACAGAAAAGGTTTAACCTTTCTCTATAACGAATAAGGTGCCAGTTGTATGGAAGTGTTAGTCAGATGTCTGGCATTTTCTTGGTTGATTGTTGATGTATAAGGAATCAGACGCAAGCTATATCCAAGTGCGATAGAGTTTATTTTCTCCTTGTTATAATTTGTGGCTGCGTTTAGCGATGGAAATTCATAAGAAAAGAAACGAATGATTTATCTACTTTTGTGCTGTAAATATTAAAGTACATCGCTTTCTATATATAGTATATATTTGTCGCAGATACATACTTCCTTTAAATATGCACTGCTATCAGCCTGAACAAAGAAAAAATAATTTGCTTCCAGATGTTCATTTAAAATCTAAATTGTCAAATATCTTGACATGTTACTTAATTTCTTGCCTATATTATAAACTCGAACATACATGTACATGCGACAACAGAACAACACCAATTGTCGGTTCACAATCATATTGATCGACTAACTTTTAAATACATTGATCGGTTGGAGATATCGTCTAAACCTTCCAGCCATCAGGAGTTCTTCAATAAATCGATAGGTTGATCGGTCGCTTAATCGCTACTTTTATTCAATTTTCAGTTGATAATAATCCTCCTTTGTTTATTAATATATTTGAATTCTCTTTTCAGTAGCTTGTTTTCTCAGTGCATCTCTCGAACGGCTAGTACTAGAAATATTCTTCGAAAAATGCAATATTTCACGTTAAAGTCCGTTCAAGCTTCTCTAAGTTTCCCTTACGATGCGATTATAAGGAATTTTAGTTTTAGGTCGGTAACCCATAACGGTTCAGAAAACTGATAAACCTGGAGCTGATGGGACGAACAGTTTAACGTTTAACACAGAGTTTCGTCTCGCGTTGAACCCATGACAGCTTGACTCGAGATCTTACCGACTGTGTCATTCGCGCTCGCACGCGGTTGGTAAATCAATCTTTGGAATTGAGGTATGGCTTGGGGTTGAACATTATGTACTTGTAAGCATGTTCATATAACTGGCAGGTGTATATTACTTATGAAATGTTCACTTTTGACGAGTAAGCATGCCGGCGATCTAAAGAGTTCAGTCTCTTAAAACTTACAAGTCGAACATTTCCCTGCTCTAAACATTTCTTGAACTCTTCTTCATTAGCCAGATAGGGGAGGACTGAATCGATTCCCAACTCTGTTGGTGTCTTCATTTTTTCAGATTCCCTGCTCCTGTGATTTCCAGAGACAGTGCGGTGCATTTCCATCTCACCAGTGGCGGCAGACGTGCTGATTATCATTTCTCTTGAACCGTTAACTTGGTTATTACTCGTGCGAGGGCAACGGAGGATCTCCCACACAGCTGTGCGGAAAGACGATATTCTCAGCGTGTAGATGAAAGGGTTAATACAAGAGTTGCTGTACTGTAGCAACTTCGTCACGTGTGCTGCTAAGAATAAACTGTTCAACGAAGCCAACGAGCAGCATTGATTATGGTAGCGCAGATAGACCAGCGTAGTACTGAGGATTAGAAATGGAGACCAAGTGAAGAAGAAGATGACTGTCACAATGAGTAGAGTGCAGGCGATGCTCTTGTTGTGCTGCCCGACACGGTGCGCTGTTGTCTTTCGAAAGTGTCGGATGGTCCACAACATACAATAAGTGATGATTGTTACGACAATTGGAATGGTGGCAACAACTGTTCGGACATGAAGAGCCAATAAAGGAGAAATCAATCTGTAATGACGAGTGAGGATACTCGAGGATACAAGAGCTGTTATTCCACCGATGATCCAAGTCAAAGATATTGTAAGTGTGTAATGCCATATCTTCAGGAGTCGATGATGCAAGGGCCAACAGACTGCTATAAGTCTCTCAAGGGCTACAAATGCAATGGAGTACATTGATGCCACTCCAGATAGAATGTCGACAAAATAATGCATGCTATCCACGCTTGGCGGCACTAGGAAGAAAAAGCTCACCATCTGCAGGGGCACCGATATTGCGCCGATCGTCAAGTCAGTGACTGCTAAGTTGATCAGGATATAGTGGAGTCGCTTTCGCTGGAAGTTCTTTCTGGTGAATGCAGCAATAGTGATGCTGTTACCAAAGATGGTTATCACTGCAATGACTCCATACGCTATGCACCACGCGATAGCTTTCACCGAGTAAGCAGCTATAACTGGTGACGCTGCACTTCTTGAGGCATTCAGAGTATTGTTATACAGAGCAGTGAAGTTCGTGGAAGCCTCCATGTTTGTTATATCCTCACTGTACAGGTGCCTCGGTGACCGGCCGCGATACCTCGATCTTCGTACGCTTCTTCAAAATTACAGTGTCCTCTATTTAACTTGTTAGAAGTTATGATAAACCGTGAAATGGTAAATTAGTTGATTAAGGTCCGCGGTAATAGCTTAATTTGAATCCTTTCTATTGGGTTCTTCATCCGTTGATCAAATCTCTTCGGCGCCTGTTTTATCGCAGCATCGGATCGTCGGCTTTTATAATTTGTTCTGAATGAAGTCGAAGGGCTGAGAATGTTTATATATTGAGAGAGTTTATATCATTGGTTGACTATTTGACACAAGGGAAGGTTTAATAATGTTTTGATGTGACACAAACAAGGTAAGGAAATCATCCTGCTGTTTCCATCTCATAACTCTAATCTCATTGATAAGACCGAAAAGCAAATCGTATTTATTTTAAAATACGGATGAACTATTCATCTGAAAGGTAATTAAATGACATGTGGAATTTAAAATGCCTCATTAAGAAGATTGTGTTCTGAAATTTGCCGACATCTTTTCAAGCGAAAGATAAATGAAAGAAAAAAAGCGACACACGTAAACAGTTGAATGCCACAGGGAATTAAAAACGTTCCGTTGTAAAAAACAAAACTAAACCAAAATTTTCATCCGGCTTTACTTTACTAGATACATTACACGCTAAACACTTTGGTTGTACCATGCCATGAAGCTAAAACTGTATACATCTTATTGTCTGTTTTCAGCACATGTTTCTCGTATTTAGATATAACAAAGTGACCCATACTCATCTCTCTTAGTTATTAAATGGAATAAACTCACAGATTAATGTAGTCTATCCCAAAATCCAGTTGGCATATTGCTCAAACACATCCAATTTGCAACTCCATACAAATGCGGCTAGATGCTAAACATTTTTGGTTCGAAGCCTGTCCTTTCTTTTCGGTCATAACAAGCCAACCTTGATCAAGGACGAAATGTTAACGTCGAAAAAACTTTTGTGGACACATGTAAGCAAGAAAGCTTTTTCCAAATACTTAAAGTGAGTTATTACCGAAAACAGAATAGCACGAATCGTCGACATTGATCGATTCACTTAATAAATAGATCGGTTTGAGATGTCGTCTAAGCTTTCCTGCCCGCAGGACGCTACGCTCTACAACTGTAACATTTCGGTGAATGATATTCAGGTTAATTTACCAATACCAACAGTGCTTTTTTACCAGGTTTGTCCTTTCATTTCGGTCAAAACAGCCAACTTTATTACCTCTAGAAGTACGTAATAGATCAGAAATACGTCGTAAACTTTTAAGTGGCCTCTTTCCATCGCTTCATCAAGTTAACCATGTAACCAGCCAGGCCATATACATAATCTTTTTCTCCTTTTTTGTTAATGTAACAAAAAACAAAAAACAGCCAACAACTTACATCAAGGGCGGCTAGGTACTAACAATTTATGGTTCCAAGCCTCTCCATTCATTTCTGTCAAAAAAGCCAACACTTTTGATCAAGGACAAAATGTTAACACTAAATAAGCCAACTTCTGTGGCACGAAAAACAGTGTATTGCTCCAATATTAGCGACAGATCATTTTTTGGTAAATTTTGCAAAATAAGCCAACTTTTGTGGACATAGCTAGACAAGGTTTTTGACCCAAAAGCAAAAAATGGACGATACACGTTGGACCATAAAGTGAGGGGGACTTGGCTGTCCTCGCTCCACATTAGACCAATGGTCGAGCATTTATCATAAACGTTTACTAACTTTTAATTTTGTATCTGTTACGTTTGTTACTTTGTAACATCTGTTAATTTTCTGGATAGATATGCCATTTTAGTATTAAACATAAATGGCCAACAGGGTGTTGAGACTAATACTTCTAATCACCTTGGACAGAATCTGTTTGAATAGAATCTTTGATGATTCTTTCGTCAACAGATTGCAGTTAGTCCTTGTTCACTGGTTGTTATGGTTACTAAAACCAAAATAATGTTGTCACATTTTACAAAGCTTTTGAACTGTTTGATGTGTACAGTTTTGTAATAATTCTTATATTGAGGCCCCTCTTGAAATCACCTTACATGACACTTCGACTTTGTGTCTGCATGTATGTTGAAGCGGCATTTCAAGACACTATGCACATGCGCCATTCTCCAGTGTGGTCCTATATCCAAGATGGCCTATCGTGATACTAATTTAATTATCCAAATACAATTGTGTTCCCTTCAGTCCTAGAATGTAATATAAAATAATACAATTTTTTATCCTAAAGCGATGATCGTTTACGAATCGTTTACACGCGTCCACACGCGAACACAGTGGATACGACAAGATGCGTTTACAAAAATATTTACTTTGAAGATCGTTTTCAAACATATGAATTTATGATGACTCCTTTCATCGTTTACGTGTGGACGGGAGGCCTAAACGCACAAATATATTCTTATTTACGAATATAAACCTATACGTGTGGGCGGGGCCTTAGAAAAATAAAAATGTCTTTCGGAATAATACTTACTAAATATTAAAGATAATCCTGTAACCAGGTGGTTGCATGATTGATCAAAATGCCTTAAAAATATTGAATGACGTAAACATTATAAAATATGTCTCTCAAGCCAATTAAAAATGGCCCGACGTTTGCGTTAGCACCCTAACCTTCTTTAGGGAAAGTGGTGAAGAATCTAAAAAACACACGGCTTTAAACAAATATGCTAAATCATTGATATATTTTGTTTGTCACAGTCAAATTTACTGGGATATTCACGTGGCAACAGAGCCCCATCGTCTCGTCCCAAAGTTCTAAAAGGCGTCAATTGTGCCATCTTTCACTTGTGGGTAACCTCTTGGGAGTTGATGAGAAAACATAAAACCATAGCGTGAGTACAGCCATACACGACTTTCATAATGGCATGGCTGATGGCGCACATGAAAGCGAGGTCAGTAAGGCTTCGCGGGTGAATTCTGTGCTGGTTTTCTGGTTTTCGGCCTAGGAGTAAAGTTCCTGGTATGTCATCTTCATATAGAGAAATAGAGCTTTCGTTTGAGAAGCATTCATTCAGCATTCGACCGCCTTCTTGTTTGAACCAAGACTTACTGACCTCGTTTTCATGTAATTAGTCTGCGTCGTCCGCTATTGTGAAAGTCGCGTATGGCAAATGTCAGTGTATTTATTGCGATGTGAAGCAACACGTATTTTCTCTTAGTATTAATCATCATTGGCGCCATAGTGATTCGTTAATTAGTTGTTTTGTGTTGTGCATTTGACAACGTCCCGCAGTACTTCAACTCAGAGGTTTGAAAGCAATATTACTTTTAAGTTAATTTTTGATTACATGAATACCTGCTGTTTCGTGGCATGAAACTCGTTGTTAGTGAGATGAACCTCTATTAAATTTAAGGGAACACATTGTTATATCGCCATACATAGAAAGTATAGCAATCTCACTTTCTTCTGTCGTTAAGAAGCATGATGTGTGTGCCAACGTGTAATTATCGGTATTATATCTATTGCAACAGTCGTCCATCCAGAGCCAATATAAGCAGCGCGGCACATTTTCAATCTATTAAGACATGCATTTATTTTTTTTGTCTATCAGCCAGCATCCACGAAATATATGTTTAGATCTTTGTAGTTCTGAAATGTCTTCATTGAACATGTATGTAAAACAGCTTTTTCACAACAACAACAACAACAATCAATATTTATACTCCATATTAAAATATTACACAATAATTACACATACAGAAAAACTATATCAAAACATTAAAGCCTGTATTTATTATACATTTCAGTAGAAAGATGAGAAGCTTTAATTCAACATAAGCTAGTGAGCTCTAGTGGAAAAGAAAGCGCTTTCTAACTTGTATAATTAACGTGCAACTACTACATAAAATACATTCATAGTTAATTGAACTATTTGACGCCACTGGCGCTGAAAAGTGCTCAATGCATATGCAGAGCGGAGATAAAAATATTAAAACTTTGAGGACTTTGAGGATGACGTTAAAATCGTAAAAATTGCTGTTACTCGAGTTTCATGCTCGCGCTTACGCGGTAATCTTCAGACTGAGGACAATCTTTTTTATATACATACACACACACATACATGCACACATACACATATTTATTACCTTATTACCTTATTCCTACAATTTTTCGGCGGGGGATTGTACAGTAATTCACTTGCCCGCAGATATCTTAAGCTAATCTGAGTGGGCCATGTCCAATAGAATAATTTACAAGTTTATTTAGAATTCGAGAAAAAAAGAAAAACTAATACAAATGAGTATAATGGAGAGGAAACGAAACCACGAAAATACGAAAATAATTACGAAAATAGTTGTACTTTGGGTATATACATTAACATAGATATTTCCAGATTCGTGTATCTCAACAAGTATTTTATTGACGTTATCTTTGACCCTTGAGCTGAGATGATCTCCATGATGTGAATAGGACCCGAGATAAGATTTCTGGTGTCACAGCGGATACTCCTCTTCCTCTTCTTGCTTTTCGTTGGCCAAACCATCGCCGGATATTCAAACTACCACGACGATCATTGGAAAATTCAGTCGTACGCTTTCGTTTTGCTCGCAAAGACCAACCGAGACGCCCGTTGTTCATAGCAAAATCTAAAATCTTGAGACAGAGTGGAAATTGTTCATACACACTAATAGCAGTTAGTTTAGCCCCAAAATCTCGCTAGCGTAATGACTGAATGAATCGACCTGATTGAACAGTTTATTGCACTTGGTATCCATTCAGGGCTGGTACCGCATTACTGAGGACATTTTAAAATTGTTAAAGTAACCCGACCCCGACCGCTTTGTTAAAATTTTTGTCCCTAAAGTTTAACATGATATATGAAAATAGTGTTTGTTTTTAAATTCATTTATGAGGCTTTGCTTAAATTTCTTTTCAGGATGAAGGAAATGTTATTTCCAAGCATCTCAGTTTCCGGAAATTTCAGTCTGGGAGAGCATTCCCCTGCCTAGAACTCGCGATATCTTTCAGGTCTCAGTACCACTGTGCACTTCTTACCCTCTTTTCTTGTTTATAAAGTTTTTCCTGTACTTTGTTTTCGCTTCGTATTTTGTTGTGTCAATTCCGAGGCGAACCGCAAAGATCTTGCGCGACTGCACAAGTACAAGAATTTGTGCGCGAAAACGCGGGAAATTGACATCAAAATTGCGCCCACGATCATTATGGGAAATACCGCATAATTCAATATGGCGTCCAGCAGGGCTTGGAAGAAACAAACACAATCTTGGAGAATTTAATACATACTCTTGCGTGTTCCCCTGCCACACTAAACATAATTTAAGGACCGTATTTACTTACTCTTGTTTCGCGTTTCTAGATACAGCTTCTCTATTGGCCACCGGAATAGCAATGTAAACAGTGAAAACACAAACTTTGCTGTCGTTAATATGCCCGCTGATCATTTTGCATTCGAGAAGCAGCGTCCTTTTGCAAAAGAGTAATTTACTTTTCTTTCTCAACAATTCAAGGGTAGCTAATACAGGCCCTCTTAGATAAACTTCTTCTTTCTATCATTGTAATTAATACTTATTAGTTATTAACAATTTCAATTTGCGCTCTAGGTGACACGAATAAATGCCGATTTCGAGAAGAAGATAATGGACCTAAGGGAGCAGTTGGACGTGCAGAGACAACGACAAGTTGAGACTGTTAAGAACGTGTTCGAGCGAGAGAGATCCAGGGATTTGGTAGATTTGGAAGAAAGTCACCAAACTGATATGGAAGAATTACGAGATGGTATTGTCATTTTTCTGTTTTTCTTTAATTGATACTGCATGAACTTGTGAGCACTAATTGTCCTAATTGTAAATTTAAAATATTTTCTACAGCTCGTCGAGAACTGGAGGCATGGCCATGGCGCGATCCACGTTTATATAGTTGCTTTGCAGCTGAATGCAGTTTAAACTTTAGCTGCGGGGAGCCAAAGTTGAAACACATTTGCTGATAAATGGCCTAAAGTGAAATTGTCGACTATAATTATGGCTATTAAAATATAATTTATTAAAATATATCTCTGCTTGTCTAACTAGTAATTGGCTAAGAGCAGACAACTCTTTTGACAGTCAGCAATTGCTTCATTCATGTTTGTTAGCAAGATTTGTATCTTCCGAATTCTTTTAAATATTAAAATTACTTTGACTAGGTATTTTTAATATACACAATTTTTAAAACTCGTTATGGATACTGAAAATATTTTTTAGATTTCTTTTTTACAATTAATAACTGTCAGATCCTGATATTACACAATTAATTAATATATATGCTAATGTATAGTGCTACTAATTTTGTTTAAATATTGTGACAAAATCTGATTGGGGTTTTTCATATTGTTTTATTGTTGCTTTCATTCTAAACCCTATGGTAGGACAGGATGAAAAAGTCTTTGAAAAGCAATTATGGTTAAAATGTTTACTCCAGCAGTACAACACTGTAGCAACCATCATTGACGTTTGCTCATTTGGAGATTTTCACGAGTAAATATATATGTTTGAAAGTGCAGGAAGAAATTTGGGGTTTTACAATCACAGGACCTACATGGCAAGTTATTCAAATATCTTGTATCTGTGATAGCATAGCTTACGTTATATTTGTACAGCTACAATTTTGTCTGTGTTTCTTTTTATCATTACATTCTAATTTCTAAAAATTGATTTCTGTTTGTTTATCAGGGTTCCCACGGATCCTTGAAAAGTCTTAAAAAGTCTTATTTTTAATTTTGTATTTTCAAGGCCTTGAAAATGTCTTAAATACAGCAAAAATGTTTCTCAAGGTCTTAAAAAGTCTTAAATTTATGTTCAAGTGAAATGTATTTTTCTA
>JANVCJ010069528.1:0-12834 GCA_026413505.1 Epizoanthus ramosus
TTCGTTAAATACTACGACAACTTGATGTTTTCTTCTCTTAAAATCCGTGTAAACCAAGTAGAATTCACAATTTGGTTTTCAGAAATAGCTGGTTTCTTTTAAAGGGGCTATGTCACGGTTATTTAAGGCATTTTCCCGATGTAAGAATTTCTCCACCAATCACAGGAAATCTAAAAATAACACGTTACCGTAATAGAAAAACACAAACGAGACTATGATATAAAGTCGTAAAGGAATGACTAAAATTGGGGAAGATTAAAACGGATTTAATTTCGGTCCAGGCTAGACATTAAGTAAGACACTTTGTTTTCACTATATATAACCAGTTATCATTTCTTGTATCATGTTGAGCTTACAACTTGTGTTTCATGACTGTGAAGGCTTTGTTCTTGACATGACTACAGAGCATGCGCAGTACCGTGACATAGCCCCTTTAAACGTACAATCAACATTTGCAGCATTGCTTTCTGGGATCGTCTGAGTATACGGACCCAGTCCTTTTGTACTTGCTGGATTCGTGAATCCTCCTGACCTTTCTGTTGCTGCGGTTTAAGTTGTATTCGTAGAACACACGTAACAATACAGTATCTAATCACACTTACCTCTAGTCTGATAATTGCTGTATCTGTGTTGCCTGTCTTCTGTCGTTGTTTATCCAACTGGTAGTAATATTTTCCTGAGCAGAATACAACACGCCGTACACTAGAGCTTTGAGCCTTCTCGTCTCCCAGAACAGGTTTAAAGTGAGTTCCTGGGGCCATGTCCTGCAGCGATGAGGTCGCCATCTGGTGTATGAAAGGAAACGCAGCAATAAACAATCAGAAATGCAACAGTGGCATGCTAATGAAACCTCATACAAACAGGTGCATAAACATATTTACATGCACACACATACACGCATACGTGCACACACACATTGTTGAGGACGATTACATCGACACTGGCGTTGAAGTGTCGCTTCGAGCGTGAAACTATAGTTACATTTTACCTTTTACATTTTACAATTTTAACTTTTAATATTTTATGATAGCTTTGCACTCACGTGCATAGAGCACTTTTACGCCAGTGTCGACGTAACCGTCCTCAACCGTACATACATACATACATACATAAATATACACAGGTATCGTTTTGCTCCAATACGTAGAGCACTCTACGGTATCAGAAATACCAGACAAGTACATACATACATACATACACAGGACACACACACAAGCATAGATAAGCATAAGCATAAGCACAAACACAAACACAAGCACAAGCACAAATCTACATTAACCCATCCAATCATTCTACACGAAAAGTACATGTTGGTAAAAATTTAAAAAATCATCAGATCTGTGTACGTTTGGCATTGGAATATATATGCTACTACTTACAGCCGGCCTTGGGGTCATCGTCTATCGGTGGCCATGGACCAGGATTATGTACAGCAACTTTAACAGATAGAAATGAATGGTAAATAAACACACTCAATGTTACTTCATTTTTAAAAGCTCCCCTGTCTCTTTTTTACTTATCTATAAACTAGACATTATACACTCCCTAAAAATTTAGAGGCCCCAATTTCGCTCCCCCTCCCTGGTCGCTTTTTTACAATGTCATACAAACAGAAATCCTTCTATTCATAGAAAAGCAGATCTGTTTCAGAGCTGATTTATGTCCGCTTTCTTAAACTTTATTCATCAGTCGTGTCTAGAATGCTGCAGCTATAGTTTCTATAGCGTATCTTAGTTGTGTTATGTACTACTGCTTCTATTCAATCCACTTTTTATTATTATTAACTTTATTTATACACGGTAAAATTCACCAGGTACAAGCAATACAATTCTAAAGCCAAAAATACTAAATACATTATAACTCCATATATATTACTATATACAATACAAGTTTAAATCTAAAAAGAATGTCAATATGCATTACTATATACATTAAGTGGTACATTTATATTGCCCCTTTTAGTTACAAGTCTAAAACTACAAATACTAAAAAAATATCCTGTTTGCCATGAAAGCCGTGTTTTAATTAATAGTGTAAATTGATTAATCGCCAAAATATGTTGCCCTCGGTCTGTACAGTCAAGGCCTCAGGCAAATTATTCTCTCATACAGACCTCCCACTCGGTTATGAAGATGTTTGTATTCCTGTCTACTGTGGTGTCTGCGATGTCTCATTTCAATGAAATTTACTAACTATATCAGCTTTCGTAATGCGGTTACTTGTTTAACCCTTATCTCTAGCTTTAGATTTAGCTTAAATGAATCCTGAAGTGAAAAACACGAAATAGAACAACGCGTTATTCTGAATTATTCTGCGAAGTTATTGGGGGTTCATCACCATCACGTAAACAAGAACGAAGCGAAAATGTTTGCCTCTTTTTCCCTTCGACAGTCATAGGCCCGCCATCTTGGATATGACCTCAATGTGTTGCGACCCAGTTTGACTTAGGTGTTTATGTATTGTTATTATGAAACTATTATAGTTTCATTCAATTCTGAAATACATAAATATGTTTGTACGTTGTAGTGTTATTATATAACAGGACCCAATTGGATACCAACCTAGTTACTGAATAGTGAATGGGCTACCCTGTCAAAATAAAGTTTACTATCTATCTAATATGCTTTTTATTGTCCTTTGATAAGTGTGAGCGTGGGTTGAACGTTAAACGGAGTGGCGAAAGAAGGTCACACAAATTTAACCCTCGATATAGTCATAAAGTAAGACTACATGCTTGTTGCGCTGTAAATCATTATAAATTACTCTTTTATTTGCAGAGGTTGTAGGAGGAACTGAACTATTAGATCTTTTATAGCAAGGATGCTGCGCAATTATCATTTTATCTGGAAAATATATGTATATATGATGTGTGCGAGGATTTTCTTTTCTTTTGTTTTGTTTTTGTGCGAGGTATGGTGAAGGACAAAACTCACCCGATGTTCCGACAGTCCCGACCAGCAGAAGTATTAATCCTCTCATGGAGTACATTGAGGCGGGTCTTCCAAAAACCTGAAGCTAAACATTGAAAAAAAAATGTTCAATAACATTCCTGATCTTTAGGGCCAGGGTACACCTAAACAGCGATTTTCTTTCTCTTTTGAAAATCTAATATGTTAGCCGTCATAAAGGTAAGAAATTAATTATTTGACCATCTTGTCACCATGGCAACCAAATGGGGTCTCATATTCTTGATTTTTATTAGGTCTCCTTTAAGAAAAGATAAGTCATGTAGATTGCCGTAACGAAATATAGGGAAACGACGCGAGGTGGATTTCCATGTGTTGAACTGTGAGATGGTCAAAGGGATTTGTTTCTGCTTTATTCTTTGCTGAGTTAATATTTTTGAATATTAACTTTCCAAGAATTAGGCTATTTGACCAACAGTGCCCAGCTTATTTTGCTTGAAAAGGAAACCCATGCAACTCACTTTGTTTGATTTGGGTTTGTTACACTCATAAAGTATCCAGCTAATATTTAAGCTAGCATATGTTGTGTAATTTGCAATCCTCAGCCAGGAATAATTTTCTTAAACCTAAAAATACAGGTGAAATAATTTATTCAACAACACATGGGGTATTGAAACACAACTTGCCAATTTTGGCAACCTATCACTAGATATTACTGCAACCATAATGGCCAATCCATTATTATTAGCTCAGGCACCCGCAAATGATAATGTTGCGGATTCACGAGACGCTAGGAAGACAAGAAGTGCTGTACAATACCACGGAAGGCTAACGTAAATTTGCTTTTCACAAGGTACAATTGTCCTCGCTTTGGCCTTTGTGCTTGCGATAGATGAGCCTGGGAAACCAGGCGTGTTATGATGTTCTCATTGACAATAGTTTTCAACCAACCAGAAACAAAACGAGAATATCACAAATGCTTCAAAACTTTACAGTGTGCTACATAAAAAACAGATTCAGCAGACTGTGATGATAAATTATGCTAGACTCTACTCACCTATCAAAGGCGATGCGCGTTTGTTGCTTTGGGTTGTGTCGGTGGCGACCTAGTTTTGGCTTCGTTTGGCAGCAGACAGATTATATTTATATATTGATCCAAAGAATAATGGATCAGAGCCAGGAATATTGATGCGTGAGCCGGTACGTAACCTTTGACCATTTAAATTAGAAATAAATCATCAAACGGTTATTAGTGATGGAAAAATAAACCGGCTCGTGAAGGAGACCGACAAACAAGAAACATCCGCTACATGTATATCGACAGATGGGACATGAACCAACACGTACACAATTTTACTTTTGGACTCCACTTAGGTTGTATTTTTTAGGCATGGAATAAAGTATAAAGTAGTATCGCGATTCAGTTAACATTTTGCTCGGAGAGAGAGCCGTATAGAATTGAGAATTATTATTATATTATCAAATCGTTCAAGTTCTCCTTGATTTCACTGGCTTTAAGATGAAACAACAATTTCTTTCTATTATATTTTGACCCCACAACCGCAATAAAATGACTTTTCCGGGAAAATCCAAGATCCAATCTATTTATCAACATCAGTATATTTCTAACGACCATTTTGATTGGGCAGAGCAAGAACAATATGGCGACGTAAGAGAATAAAGCGAGTGAGAGTAGGAGCAAAGCGAATCACGCATCAAGTCTGCTACAGAGGCTACATTCAGACCTAGTTACCGTATAGGGGAAATGTTTGCGGATGTACAATTCTGCGGATTTTCAGATTATAAGGTTTTGCGGGGTTTAATTCTTGCGATTCAGAAGGAAAAAATTTTGTCCAAGGGGATTAATTTTTGCCATTTTAGAGAATATTTTAGACAAACAAGAACAACAACAGCATTGATCAAAATTGTGTTACTGGGCTGAAGCTGTTCATTTGCTTTAATTTCTTGCCACTGAATAAAATGCAGTCGCGTCATCATTAATTCATATTACTGGAAGCTTTTTATAAATTCAAGACTGGGACAAATTTTTGCGGGAGTAAAATTTGGGTATTCCCGAAAATCCGCAAAAATCGTAAACATTTAACCCCCCAAAAATTTCTACCCATACGGTAGAGCGCCGCGAAAAACTGCTGAGAATTGTGTTTTATATTTGTTTAAAAACGTATTAAACAGGTCTGAAGAAAGCAGGCTGGTGCTTGCGCTCTTTTATTTCTGGAAACTGAGAAAAATTCTCATTTCAAATTAAGAAACCTGAAAATAATTCTGATTTTTGTGTATTTATTTTACTAAACTAATACAATATTCTAATATCGCCAGTGAAAGACGCATAACATCGCGTCAGTAACCAGGGCGTGCACAGCGAACTGGGCCAAGGGTGCGGTTGTACATTTGAACTGAAAACCTTTTTACGGCGAACTTGGAGCGACTCTTCACTACGCATCGGTATTCTCCGCCGTCGTCACTCTGGGCCTTGGGAATTATCAGATCAGATCTTGTTCGTCTTCGGTCAGCTGATATGCGCGTCACGTGACCTTTTACTGGCGTCATGACCGAGCCCTTGTACCAGGACACACCTACCAGCTGTTCTCCCTGCGCTGAGCAAATCAATCTGAGCTTTCCTCCTGTAAGATGATTTTTCCTAACGTGTTGCTTGCCCCTGATAACCGGTGCGCCTGGAACGAAAATATAAATATATACTGAGAAAATATACGGTTCCACTGTTACTGCTACAAGACCGCTCGGGGTCAAACTCGCATTTCAGGGTTTAGCTTCCCCCTACCCTACGTTAATAAACCTTTATTTACCTTTTTGCTCTTATTTGATTTGATTTGTGAAATAGATTGCTGTGTGTGAAATGACGAGTAGTTGTATGATGATCTGTTCTCAAGAAAAATTATCTTATAATAACTTAATTAACAAAGTGCACGCACTGATTTCAATTGATTATAACTTTTGCATTATTAAAGCAATAGTAACCAAGTTCCCTGACTTTTGCTAAAATTTATAGAACTTTGGTTTCGTAGTAAGATCTATTGATTAGGATGTTCTCCGTTACTATGGTAACGGAATTTTCGACGGTAGTTTTTCTTATTTTTTTACTTTTTCAATATTTTTACGGGGATATAGGTTTTATTCGGGTAATATGTTTGATCTATCACCCTAAAACAAATAATTAATCATTTTGTATCTGCACCAGTCGATCACGTCATTATGACGTCACAACTGATGACGTCATATTGATTACGCAATATCAGTTTGAAAAATAAAGATTTGCTTTCCCAACGCAATTTAGAAATCGTGGATCTGATGGTAAAATTGTTTCTAAATTTAGGTTGTGCACAAGTGAAGATATATTTTCCGTCGTGTTTCATAGTATGCATTTATGACGTCGTGGTGACGTCATCATGACGTAGACAGTCAATGAAATCACCTTCGTATTATTTGTGTTGTGAACACATTTACTTTTACCAAGTTTTAAATAAATTGATCAAATGTATGGAAATTAGAGGAACGGCAGTCAATTTTCTAGAAGCTTTATAACACTAAGTTAAATTAAAAACCTTTTTAAGACATTTTGGAGACGTTAATTCACTCCAATTCCAATATATTAGTCATCCAATACTAGTCTAAGACTAGTGTAAATAATATGGCGTTAATACTCTAGACCAGGTGAGCAGTTGTAGTAGTAAATCAATTTAATAGTCAAGTTACCTACGCTGTACTAATCCTTCGATTCTAATTGGTCTATTTGTACCACGTGGTCAATCCTTCGATTCTAATTGGTCTATTTGTACCACGTGGTCATGCTGTACCTCGTGACAACGGCTAGAACCATGTGATAAAAAGCACCACGCACTGAAAAGCCGCACATTGTACTTTTCACCACATGCAGGTATTTGTTTATTATATAAACACCAATGAAATACCAGGTGAGCTTTCGCGCGAAAACATCATATCTTCACACGTGAAAAGATCACCATTGCTGTAGCTACCTCTTCCATTTTTTAGTTCTGACACGTTGTTCTGCTTTACGACTATAAAAAAAATTGGTGTTTATATAATAAATAGAACATTTCATGACCGCTTGGAGTTACGAAATTTCTCTTTTCGTGTTAAACATATTTCACTCGTTCGTTGCGCTCGTTTTAGTATCTTGCAGCGAACTCAACTTGAATATTAAATGTGTTGAAGCACTCTTGCTTGTGCACTCGGCTAAACCCTTGTGAAGTATTCTAAATAAAATTCCTTGTTCATTACACATTGAATTACGCGAGCTCGTTCTTGTATCCACCGACTTTAACCTCTAAATATACACTGAAGGTGAGCCGAAAAGGTATTTTGAAAAATATAAATTCATCTAGGCTTACGTTCGGAATTTACAGTATCCCTGGAAAAATACTGGATTTGTGATTATGCTTCATCTAGGCTTTTAGAAGTTGTTTGAAATCGGGAGATTCTAATAGAATCAAGAGATCAAGGGTTTGCATCAAAATTTGGGAGACTCTTTAAAAAAGTTGAGAGCGTTAATTTAAATATCTGTGACAAGAAAGCGCCATTCCATTCCAACTGTTTTGAGTGGTTGCAACGTGAAAAATGAAATAGATCTCGAGGTTACATGTTCGTCTCGAAAATGTCTCCCAAGACAGACTTTAATTCAGTACCAGTTAATAATATTTCCAATAGAAAGAAAAATCTAGCCTGACTTATGGCGTTCCAGTGTGAAGAATTTGTCTATCGTTTTCTTGCTTCTTTAAGACAATCTGCCTACTAAAGATATATATGCGTTTGGTAACGTTTTGGCCAGGTTACTCCTATAGACGCGATCAAAAGATGGCTTGTCGATAACCAAACACTTTGAAATTGCTAATTAAATTCTTAAAATGAAAGCAAATTTTTACCTTTATACCAACTATGTCTTGATGACTCCGAATAAAGGTGGACTGAAGATTTGCACACACAACTCAGTTAGGCCGAGAAAAAACAAGTCCTCCAGGTCGACAAGCTGTATACACATTCTAGCATTAAAATTGTTATTCTGCACGTTTTATGAACAAGAAATTTGAATTCTTGATCTACTATGTCATACGGATGAATATGTAATGTATTTGGATATGACAGCTCCAGACATTATGTCTATGCCAGAAAACCCATATTTTGTCCTAGCTGTTTACTTAAGGCGGTTGACTTGCTTGCAGGTGGCTTAACTTCCTTTCAAAACAACTCTCTGGAGTATTTTTGCGCTTGTCGCTTAATTTAAAAAATGTTTTATGGCGTCAGCTATTAGCGATTATATAAAAAAACAAAACTGGGAGAAATATCTGTCAATGAGATCTCTGCTTTTTATTGATTCTTGGCCATACGCGTCCTACATTGTTTCCAAATGGCTCCGCCCACTGTCGGAGATTTAAGATAATTACAAGTATAAATAATAAGTTTTACGATTGAATGTGATCTTAATGATTAAACCTGGCACCATGAATTATGGTTGTACTGCAGAGTTGTGTCAGGTATTCAGTGTTCCTCCAATAAAGTTTTTTATGTTCCTATAAGGATTACCAATTTGTGGATGCAGTTTTGCATGATGGCGAGAATTATCAAGGTCGAGGTTTGTGTTATGTGCTGAAGTCTGAAGGATAACACGAACATGGCGATTTTCGGTATTATACGAATAAACAAACCTAATAACTGTTTTAATATACATTTGCAAGTGCAATCACAACTATAAAGTTGTATGCCACAACAAGAAAGAAGTAAAAAATAACTCCAAACCGGTAAACAATCCAGTAACTGGCGAGCTGTGAAATTGCACGTGACCCATTATCTGTTATATGCGAAAATGACGTCATTTCTGTGTGCACAAAACATCTACCCTATTTCACTATTAAGTCATAGCTTTTGCAATGTTATAAACAAAACGTGATTCATTTTGCTGGTATAGGTTCGAATCCACCAGGTGAATGTACGATCATATGAGATGTAGCACTAAATTTGTTTTACAGCTTTGCTGGTGCACGTGTAAGAACTGGGCTGAAATGTGGTTTGTTTGCATTTTGTTTCTCCCCCACTTCAATCCCGCAATGCAATTATGCACAAATAACACAGATTTTAAAACATTTTCACTCTGAAAATTAATTGGAATGTACAGAAACAATGGTTTGTCATTCATAAAGGCAGCAAACTCCAACCTGTTTGTGCTTTTAGTCTTTAATTTGTAAAATGTAAACAAACTGTGTGACGTAATAGTGAGATAGGCCAATTGATTTTTAGATATGACGTATAGATGTCACTCCAGCTGATGCGTTTGTAGCCAATCAGAATCGAAATAGCATGAATATGCATGATAATAAACATTAACAGTCTATTCTCTTATCGCCAATTGTTTGTTGGCATCTCGTGGTGAAGAGTGTGTCAAGAATATTTCAAAGGACAAATGTGTGCGCCCTTTTTGTTTTGCACAAACCTACACCATATCTTGCAGCATATCAGATTCCTAGTTTTGTCGGGGATAAACATTTGACTTGAAGCAATATTTTGTCACCTCAAAAGCAGACAAAGTAGCCAAAGACGACTATGTTAAAGACGATCTGCTCAACGTTTCCACTGACGTGGACAATTAAGGGTTGTTATGTACCCCAATGCATGTTCTAAAAAGCTGAACAACCGGTCCAAAAATTTGCATTTGAAGAATCAAGAACTGAGATAAATTTTAGACCCATTTCAGATTACAATTCACTTTAAAACCCGGAAATGTATATCGTCAACAGTTGGCTTTTTTTGACAGTCGATATTGGCTTCTTTGGCCGAAATAAAATGAAAGGATAGTCCTGTTATCAAAATGCTGTTAGTTCCTAGATACATCCATCATCGTCCAACATGGTGTTCAAACGGATCCAACATGCTGTGTTCAACACGTTTGAACTGGCTTTACCCTTTTCTCATGACCTCCCAACTTCCCCCGAAATAAAATGAAAGGATAGTCCTGTTATCAAAATGTTGTTAGTGCCTAGATACATCCATTATCGTCCAACATGGTGTTCATACGGATCCAACATGTTGTGTCCAACACGTTTGAACTGGCTTTACTCGTCTCTCTCGACCTCCCAACTTCCCTCGTGTATCCATAACCCTATAGATGCATACTAAGCATGATATATGTCTTAACACTCCAGAACTAGTGCCTTTTAGTGGACTGATAAACAGAAATGTGTATTTTTAGAGGTTCAGCGTTAAATGGATTACCGTGTAACTTTCTTTTTTTCGCGCTAGTTTTGAAGTGAACGAGCTTCTTGCTCCAGGAGCATGGCTTGATAGCACTACGTCCATCGGAGCTAAAGGAACTCTTGAACTAATGGCATTGAGGTAAGAAATTACTGACAAATTGTTACATTGAAGTAGCTATAGTGATTATAAAGGTATTCAGTGATGTAAGAATCTTGAATGAAATAGTATTAAGGAGAGAACACAAGGTTAAAAAAGATGAAAAGTAACACAGTAACATATATACTTTACAGAACCGTTCAAAGATTTCATTTGGTAAATCACGTTGTCTTTTGCAGATGGTTTAAGAAATAAGACATCTCATTCAGTTTTGAAAGACATTCTCGGGGTTCAAAGAGTTAACAGAACTTTTCAGAAAATGTCTGTCAAATGTGGTTTGTGGTTTTACCTGTAGAAAACCTAGTTTTTTTGGAAACTAACATACCAGGGTTTCGACATGTAACTCTGTTTGAAAGCCATTCTCAGGATTCAGTGGGTTAATTAATAGAATTTATTCGCAGCTTTTAACTTTCGGCTCTTGAATTTTGAAGTTTATTTACATTAGTCATTGGATCTTGCGCAGAATTGCAAGCTGGTTGAAGGCCCAACGTGTGATATGTAAAATAACGTAACATCACGTAACATCACGTAACATCGTGCATACGGTCTACTCTTTTTCTAGCTGGAAGAGATGGAGACTGGATGTACATGGCTACCTGCCTAGAGACCTGGAGAACAGAGGGGTATGTGTTCATAGAAGATTCCTATGCAAATTGACGGCGATAGCAAAAGCAACGAAAATGACAACAACAACAACAACAACAACAGCAGCAGCAATAACAACAACAACAACAACAACAGCAGCAGCAACAACCACATGAGAACTGAAATGATAGAGACAACATCAACATAAAGAAAAACATTTGATCACAACGACAACAATATCAGTAACAAACAACAACAATAACAATGGCAAACACAAGAAAAGAACGATAATATATTAATATAAAAACACTGATAAAAACAACAAGGACAACTGCATCAAATCAACAAAAAGGAAAACAACATGACATCAACATCGTATCATCATTATTAACATCATCATCGATATCATCATGAACAACAACAACAACAACAACAACAAGGAAAACAACATAAACATAACAACAATTCAATGGTAACGAAAGAATATCGGATATGGACAGCATTGGAAATGAGAAAAGTGATGCGACAGGGTCGGAAGGACAATGGCAGAAGACGCTTGAATAACTAGATGGAATGCATAATTGTTATTCATTTTCCACAGGTGCTTGACAAGAACGTCCTACCAGAATATCCATACCGAGACGACGGTTTGTTGCTTCATGACGCGATTGAGAAGTACGCCAGGAGCATCATTGAATCAGTTTACGGTGAGAAAACATGAACTGTCCGTGAGTATCACAGTATTCTTACTGGTTTGCCTGTGTTACTATGGTCTTACCACTCCCACCCTTCCCCTCTACAGAAGACGAGTGTGACATATGTGATGACTACGAGTTAGATGAGTGGGCTAAGGAACTGGTGTCGAGTGGTGAGAACGGCTGCGGCATCAAAGTAAGTGGGACTTTTCCGCTTCAAATAAAAAGGCATAAATTATGCACTACAAAAAAATCGCTGGAATGGCAAAATTATTACCTGGTCACCGCCAGTAATTTGGCGTAGCATAGCATAGCATAGCGAAGCGTAGCGTAGCGTAGCACAGCACAGCACAGCACAGCACAGCACAGCACAGCACAGCACAGCACAGCACAGCACAGCATAGCATAGCATAGCATAGCATAACAAAAATATATATACAGGAAAAGAAAAGACGGAGTGAGTGAAGATATGAGTGAGGTGTCTCTGTGTAGAATTAGTGCCGGTTTAGTACTTTATAAGAAGAAGATTGGATTTGATTTTCTTCTTAAATGATACTCTGCTCAGTGTTTTAAAATTCGTGTTTAGAGAGCTCCGACAAATCTAACATTAAATTTTCCATAGTTTGTGCGAGCTTTGGCGAGGTAGTAGTTTTGCCGAGACGCTAGTCTAGTATTGTAAGAATGTTTGGTATGCAAAGGTTCAAAGACATTGAAAACGCTATTGTTGTTATTCTACTGTGTCCAGGGTCTCCCCGGCAACGGCCGATTCAAGACAATTGACCAGCTGATCATGACACTCACCTCCATCATCTTCACCTGTACCGTGGCACACGCGGCCGTGAACAAGTCGCAGTACGACGAGTATGGCTTTGTACCCAACTACCCACCCCTCCTCAGGGGACAGCCTCCAACAGACACGGTGAGTTGTATTATGACAATAGTGGGGGAGGGGTCAGTAAGGTCGTTTGACATATCACAGTATGACGAGTATATACGTATTCTGAACTACCCACCCCTCCTGATGGACGGAGTCCTACAAACAGGATGAGTTGTACGCGAGGCGGCAGCCTACTACAGGTACAGGTGACATATACACTGACAGTATGGGGGAGGGGTAAGTGGAAACATTTGACATCACAGTATGACGGAGGAGAGCAGAGCAGAGCAGAGCATAGTAGAGCAGAGCAGAGCAGAGCAGAGCAGAGCAGAGCAGAGCAGAGCAGAGCAGAGCAGAGCAGAGCAGAGCAGAG